>PVKE010017459.1:0-30726 GCA_004027555.1 Craseonycteris thonglongyai
AAATAAAGAAAGAAAGAAAGAAAGAAAGAAAGAAAGAAAGAAAGAAAGAAAGAAATTTGGGAGTTATAGAAGAGATCACAGATGAAAATAAAAATTTTCAGTAGCCACTAACCAAAGAAACTCCACATCAAATCTTGGAATATATATTACTAAGGGCTGTATTGTGCTAGACATTTTGTAAGCATTTCACATGTATTATTGATATTTTACTTAGTCCTTACAATAACCTTATAAGACATCTACAACTATTATTTATTATTATTATTATTATTATTATTATTATTATTATTATTATTATTATTATTTTGCTGATGGGTAAATTATGGCACAGATAAGTTGGATAATTTCCCCATGATCACATGATTATTACATGACAGAACTTGTGTTTAAAACCCCACAGAAATATCTTACTATGGAACCTCACATACAGGGGGTGTCAAAAAAATGTATACACATTTTAAGAAAAAAAAGATACTGTTATACTTCATATATACTGATAATAAAAGTAGAAAACAAGTCACATTTGACTTCTGCAATTACAACAAGTGCTCAAAGTGGTTACCATCATTATTTATATAATGCATAGATAACATCAGGAAATGTGTACATTTTTTGGACAACTCCACTATATTCATGTGTAACTGATATACCTACCCTGAGCAATGCCAAGGCCAGCATGGCAAGAAATCTAGCATTTCCCAGAATTCGTCTATCCAAGTATTCCCAGGACTGCTGTAATTGCTCAAAATGGTCCACCGATTCAGTCTTCTTTGACGCTTATTGCTTCTACTTGCTGGGTATAAGCAAGAACTCACTCAGGTCTGTTTCTCTCTCATTACTGACTGCTGGACAGCTCTATACTTCTGGTTTCTTTCAGCAATACCTTTGGTTACCCTTAAGTAGACCCATGGTTTTGCTCTTGGAAATTCTGAAATCAGCCATAACACTTTGATTGCTAAAAGAAATGTTGGGGAGCCTGAGGAAATAAGAGTTACCTTCCAGTTCTGTATAAGACCCTTCTTTGTGAGGTTACACATGATACAGTGGCCTCTTGGGTAATGAGAGAAAATAATCATTTCTTCAGGGTGAAGATCACTCACTTGTGTTCAATGTCAGATTTTTCATCATCCTCAATATTGCACTTCTTGGTGATATGTTATAGTTCAGGTTTGGAAGAGAGAGTTAAAAGCAGAATTGGTGACAATCTGTTGCCAACTGGTCTGGGGAGTGACTTTTATATAGCTCATTATTTAAGAATGTCTTTTACATTTCTAAAAGGTCAAAAATAAAAAAGCAAATGAAGAAAAATATGTGGCAAAGATTATACACCACCATCAAACCCTGAATAAATCCTTTTACAGAAAACATTTGCCAACACCTGGTCTAAAGGGATAGCTGTACGGAAAGGATTTACCATCAGTCACAACCTGCCACAACCAGGTCTTTTCATTAGTTGTCTTGTCTAGTGTTACTGCTCTGCCACCAGTCCCAGCTTCTCTTCCTTTAATATGAGATTGCACTTGGAGACCACCCCTGTCTTTTCCAGAAGTTCCTCAGTCTGGGTTGTTTCAATCCAGCAGACTTATAGTGATAGTTTGAACATCAAAAAATGCACGGCTCAGGATCCTGCCCTGCCCCCTGCAAAGGATTTTTGGTCCTTAGGAAAATAGTTGTGCACATGAATGCCTGGGAGCACTAATTTTATACAACACTTTTAATCATCCAATAGGATTTAGCTCTGCTATAATTTTATCTGTTAAATCTTTCATGGCACCTTTTAAGGACCTTGTGAGCATTTCTTAATAGTCTTCTACATGGCCTCCATCTTGCCCAACTGACTCATATTACTATGTTTTCATGTTTGTTTGTACTCTTCTTATAGCATATTACTATAGGTGGTCTTCTTCTGAGGCAACTACAAATCTCACTCAATAGGTAGTTGGCTTAATGAGAGCAAAAATATTTGAAAAAGAAGTCTGATAAAGAACCTATACCCAGAATATAGAAAGAACTCACAAAACTCAACAATAAAAGAAATAAATATAAGCCAAAAATTTGAACAGATATTGCACTGAAAAGGCATATGGATGATAAATAAGTAATGAAAAGGAACTCAATATTGTTTGTCACTAAGAAAATGCAAATTAAACCCAAAATTTAATACCATTAAACCCAATTAGAATAGATAAAACTAAAAAGACTGAGGATACAAAGTATTGGCATGAATTTGGACCACCTAGAACTCACATACACTATTTTTGGAAATGTACAAGTGTATAATCACTTTAGAAAACAATTTGGAAGTTTCTTAAAAAGTTAAACATATATCAGCAATGGGTCTTAATCATTCCAGTTCTAAGTATTTACACAAGATAAATGAAAGCATATACTCATTCTTACTTCCTCAGCTGCCCTTTCTCAATACTCTCATGAAGTAAAAAGGAAGACCTTTTCTTCCCAGTGTTGGACTGAACCTTCTAGTTGTTCTAAATCAGAGTATTGGTCTGGATTAGCTAGTCTATCATAAAGGAAGAATTACTCATGTTAGTATCTTTTTTAAAGTAAAATTTTTATTGAAGCATAACATATATAGGTACAAATCATATACAGCCTGATTAATTCTCAGAAAGTGAATAGCTCTGTATAACCAGACCAAGAATTGCTTCCTGCACCTAAGAAATTCTCCTCATATTCCCTGTGCCCCTACCCACCAAGGTAACCAGCATCCTAACTTTAAATTATTATAAACTAATTTTACCTGTTTTTGAAATTTTTAGCTCAGGGCAAAATATAATTAAGAGAAAGCCTGACACCTTCAAGGTAACTCTATATCAAGACAGTTACAAAGTCAGAAAGGCAAAAGAATAGAATTGGTCTGAGAATTACAGCTAGGAAAATACTGTAGTGTTGTTACTAGCACGTGGAATGGACTAGAGTCATAAAAATAAGAAACCTATTATATATTTGAAAGAATTGACCTGCCAAACAAAAAGTTCAGTAACCACTCAATCTTAATCTTCATGCAACAGGTAGTGAGTTGAAAATGTTGCTCAATTCCCAGGTAGCTCATTTTCATTATTGATCATTTTAGATGGGGCCAAAGAAACTAAACAATATCCTTGTTGTAGAACCAGAGACTATTAAGAAGAATGAATAAGTGAGCAAGAATATGTCCTCTTTAGGAATATTCCTCAACTCAGTTCAGCATATGGGTCTGCATGATCTGGGGCCAGGATTCAATCTTTGGTCCCCAGGGCTGCAAAGCAATTGCTTAACCTGCTGATTCATCCTGGCTTTCCCAGAATTTCCCTTTTTAAGGATCTGCACAGAACCACCTAACCAAATTATAGGAAGTGTTCAGAAATCACCTGATTTGTCCTCCTGTATTATGTAACATAATACTTAGTTTTTGTTTTGCTTTCCCCAAATTGCTAGTTTTAATGATTTACAAGGTTATTAACATGGTAAAGAATCAGAATTAGGAATTTTTCTTTCAAAACATCTATTTTTCTTCTTATTTATTGTCATTACCACACTAGAATGCAGCTCCATTGTGCTCACACTTAGAGATAATATGGAATAGTGAAATATTTAGACTACCCACTCTATCAAGGTTTGAATCCAGGCTACAACACTTCTGTAGCTCTGGGGGAAAAGCATGTAAACATGCACTGCCTCTGTTATATCATCTGTAAAATAAGTCTAATATTAATATCTATATCTACCTTATAAGATTGTGTTGAGAATGGCATGAGTTAATACATTCAATGCATTTAGATCAATGTCAGGTGCATGTTAAGTGTCCTATAAACATAACTGCCTCCATCTAAGCTTGTATCTTATCTATATTTTTCACTAAGGTATCCCCAGTAACTTACAGACAGCCTTTTGCATGGCACCAGAAAACAGTCTAGAGACAAAAAGAAATACATATACTTATCACTATAAGAGTAAATATCTTTGTCCACAAACCTGAAAATGACTTCAAATACATGTGAATAGTCCTGAAAACCATAAATTTATTCATAGAGATTTTACAGTAACTGCTTTGGTAGCCTTTAATAACATACTATAAATCAGCTATTTCAGGATAATTTTCCTGGCTCATCTTTACAAATGTTCTTCTATTAAGACAAAAAAAATCAATCCAATATACCACCAATTGCCTTATGATGTAAATAGTGCAGCATAAATATTTTTTTGGAAGGCCATGAATGAGGCATTTAAACAACTCATCATCCTGATGAGTAATAACTGATAATGATTCTTTCCTTCTTTTATGCAACTGAAATGTCATTGCATTGTCTGAATAAGGCTCTTGAAGCTAAGTACACAATATTCACCAGCCACTTTGTGTTCTATCCTCTTTTTCTCTGACCAGACAAAATGTAGAAAGCAAATCACATGTACAAACACACACACACACACACACACACACACACACACACACATTGGTATTATTGATCAGTAGACTATACCACAATATAGTTAAAAACTGTTTATGTTGATATGTTTTTTTTTAATCTCCATTATCAGTATTAAATTATCCATTGCATGAAACAACTATACCCTTGTTCACCTATTTATTGCAACTTCATTGTTAAGACTCTCAACCCAACAAGAAGACAATGAAAGCAAGGAAGACAGAGAAAGCCAATTCAGCTGAATTCTGTTCATTTTAAACTGTTGAGCTCTAGCCACTGGGAGGACAGAAAGACAAGAAAATGAGGATTAAAATCAAATGCTAAGTGAAGCTTCAAGTTTTCCCTGGCTTCAATTTATCTGGGCTATGCAAACCTTCTTTAGAGACGATTAAGAGTTTCTAAATTGAGGATTTTGTTTATTTGGTATAGCTTTTAAGATTTCTTAGGCTTTAAATTCTTAGATCTAAATGTGCTTCTCATAGAAGGGAGAGCATGTAATGTGCTCTGTGGTAACAATTTGGGACTTTGCTGGAAGACAAATTCCAAATGAAAGAATCATTTTCTCAATACTACTAATGGCTTCAAGGAAAGGTGTAATTACAAGAATGAGGTTGAATGTAAATATTGTATAAAGCTTCTTGGCTAGAAACAAAAACAGCCTGCAGAAAACATCACATTCTAATGGGCACTTCTCCTTATTGGAGGACGAGGTTAATGTTAATGTAAAATAATTCCTAAAATCTAGTGTAAATTATAATTATAGTTGTAAGGCATCTGCCAACTAACATTTGCAAGCTTTGGAAGAACTAGGTGACTATTTGTTTTGCTGTTATTTACCAAGCTCTTAAAAGAGTTGCATTCAAGTTGGCCTTAAGGATTTTGTCATAAAAAGAAAGTCATCTTGTTTGTCATACTGGAGGAATGAAACAACAGTTTTTTCCATCCAAGGTGATTCAACTCACTGTGCCTCTAATGTTGTAATAGCTCTCCTTTATAACAGACATGATTTCTCCAAGTAACCAGAAACTAATAATTTTGATGTACAAGGTTTGACAATTAAGTTAGCAAACTTACCACCACGTACTTACGTTGGCAGCGCTGTATGAACAACTCAGTAAGGTTTCATAACCTTGGTATATTAGTGTTTCACAGCTGTGTTTGTGTCAATATGTGGGAGTATCTTGCTGAGTGGCATTTATTGTTGCATGTTTTGTGTGCCGTCATGAGAATTTTGGAGTTTGAATTAGAGCAGCAATGAACAAATATTAAATTTCTTATTAAACTTGGCAGGAGTGGAAGCGAAATGAGGAACATAGTCCAAGTTGATGGGGATAATGCCATAAAGAAAATGGCAGTGTACAAATGGATTAAATGTTTCTCTGAGGGGAGAGAAAGCATCACTGATGAAGAGAGGGCAGGGCAGCCAGAAACAAGCCAAACTGATGAAAACATTGCAAAAGTGCATTGAATTGTGCATCAAAATCATCACTGACTATGAAAAGCATAGCAGACCAAGTAAACAGGGATAGAGAAACAGACAAATCTTCACTGAAATTTTGGAATAAGAAAGGTGTGTGCAACAATGGTCCTGAAAGAGCTCACTGATCAACAAAAGAAAAGAAGAGTGAAGTTGGCCAAGACCTTTTGGAGAGGCAAGATGATTTTTCAGGCCAAGTTATCACTGGTGATGAAACATGGGTGTCTCAATATGACCCCCTGGGAATAAAGGGATAGCTCAACAGGTTGGGTCTTGCAACCATGAGACCCAGAAATCAAATCCCAGCCTAGACCTGTGCAAACCCATATGCTAAACTATGGCACAACAGGTAATTGCCAGGAGGGTGATTGAGGTTCTGACCTCCCATGCAGCCCCTGGTTCAGTTCCCTCCTAGTATGGCCCCACATCCACCTGTGTGTTATGAAACAATGTCACAACCAATGATGTACAAGAATGGAAACTACTCTGGGTCCTTTCTCTCTTTCTCTCTCTCTCCCTCTAAATAAACAAATAAATAAATAAATAAATAAATAAATAAATAAATAAATAAAAATATACCCTGAAACAAAGCATCAATGTACACAATGGAAGTCAGTCAATTGTACACGATCAAAAAATTTCCATCAGTCCAAATCAAGAGTCAAAACAATTTTACTAACCCTTTTTTTGATATCAGAGGGATTGTTCATTATAAAGTTGTACAAACTGGACAGTCAACCAAGTTGACTATTTGGAAGTGGTTTAAACGCTGTGTGAAAAAAGTTAAAAAAAAAAACAAAACTTTTCTTCACCAACTTATAGCTCTTGCATCATGGCAATTCACCAGCTCGCATGGCACTGCCTGTGAGGGAATTTTATCTAGTAAACAAATAAAATACTGAAACGCCCTTCCTACTCACCTGATCTGGCCCCCAATTTTTTTTCTTTACCCAAAGATAAAGAAAATGTTGAAAGGAAGACATTCAAGACATCAAAGGTAATGTGATGATGGCTCTGATGGCCATTTCAGACAGAGTTCCAAAATTGCTTTGAAGGGTAGACTAGGCACTGGTGTCAGTGCATAGCTTCCCAAAGGGAGTACTTCGAAGGTGAGCATAGTGATATTCAGCAATGAAGTATGTAGCACTTTTTCTAGAATGAGTTAACTTAATTGTCAGACCTTGTATGTCCCTGCCCCACTCTCCACCACCACCTATTATGTTGCATTTTAAGACAAAAGGAGGGAAAGCTGGGATGGCTCAGCGGGTTAAGCGCTCACTTTGAAGCCCTGGGGACCAAGGATCGAATCCCGGCCCTGTCCCATGCGGACCCACATGCTGAACTGGGGTGTGCCCCCAGTTCAGTTCTTGCTGGTGCAGCCCCATGCCCACCTGTAGAGTGAAATATATGGAAAACTCATGTCGACTATGGAGGCTGCTCTGGGTTCTCCCCCTTCTCTCTGTCTCTCTCTGTCTCTGTTTCTCTCTGTCAAAAATCAATAAAATAAATCTTTAAAAAAAAAAAAAGACAAAAGGACAAATCTAACAAAAGTAGGCATATATCAGGTTTTATAGACAAAAAATTTTCTAGCTTCTAGACTTTAACCCAGGAATCGTGCAGGCTAGACTCAATCATATACAGTGATTATGTCACGCAGGTAAAGTCTGATAAACTAATGTGCGAATGATGAACAATCCCTCACTTCAAGGAAAAACAACCTGTCATGAAAATATATATATTTAACAAAATCAACCTATTAGAAAAGTGCTATGATAAGCTCTTTAGTTAAAAAGAGTACTGAGTGGGTCATTTCTTTTTCACCGACATGTTGGTTAAAAAGTTTTGCTGTAATAGTACTCAATCCTAATAATTAATTAATAAAATGTTATTTTGAATGTCAGTACTAAGTACATGTTGTTACTTATTTGACTTTAATTCTGTCACTCTTTCATTCAGTCATTCATTCACACATGCATTCAATAAATAATAATCACCTAAGTGAGGCAAATACTCTATGCTAGGAGTGCCCAACATTTTTACTTCCCTGGACCACATTAGAAGAAGAATTGTTTAGGGCCACACATAAAATATGATAATACCAACAATAATTGATGGTCTAAAAAAATTTTCCAAATGTTTTAAGAAAGGTTACAGATTTGTGTTGGCCTATATTCAAATCCATCCTGGGCTGCATGTGAACTGTGTGCCTGCCATGTGTTGGACAAGTTTGCTCAACAGGGAACTAATCTAGTCTACATTCTTAACTTTTATTATTATAATAAAAAAATTTTCATGCATTCTGAGTAGTACACTTAATAGTATGATAAAAAATATATAACCACAATAGTGGTTAATACTTTGCCATCCTTTCTGTATCAAATAATAATTATTATTATTTTTAATTGTTTTTTGACAGAGAGAGAGAGAGAAAGAGAGAGAGAGAGAGAGAGAGAGAGAAAGAGAGAGAGAAATACAGAGACAGAGAGAGAACTGAACTGGGGGCACTCCCCAGTTTAGCACATGGGTCCGCACAGGCCAGGGCCGAGATTCAATCCTGGGTCCCCGGCGCTGCAAAGTGAGCGCTCAACCCACTGAGCCATCCCAGCTTCCCCACAAATAATTATTTTGCAGAAGTATTCTAAAGTAAATTACAGACATTGTATGTTTTTAACTCCAAATATTTTCAAATATATTATCATAAAAAACAAAATCATTTTGGTTCACAATGCCATTGTTACACAGAACAAAATTAATAGTAATTCTTTTAGTATCATTGAATGCAAAAATATATTTTCAAAATTCCCCGATAGTAATCAAAATGCTTTTGTAGCTCTTCTTACAAAACAAGACAAAATCAATACATATGACATCAATGTATAATGTCTCTTAGTGATTTAAAAAAATTAAATGTAAATATAATGTATATGCAGAATAATACACAAATTGTTACATGTAGAACCAATGAATTGCCACTCATTAAACTCAGTCATCTAACTGCCACTCTTATCAAGAAATAAACTGCCATCTCAGATGTTCTAGTATCCCTTCCTGTCCCTCTCAATCAATATGCCAACCCTACTCTCTAAATGCAATTACTACCCTTTCTTCTAACATCATGTTCAGAATTTCACACTTGTTCTTCTTCAGAGTATCTTGGCTTTCTTTGGTCATTTGGATAACATTTGAATATCTATGTAATTTTCAGAAACATCTCTTTCTTAGTCTTATACACACCATACACACACACACACACACGAAGTTTGTGGAAGTATCTACTGATATTGTACTGTATATATTGATCAACCTAAGAAAAAAACATACTTTTTAGAAATTTTATAATATTCTCCATTCAATGAATATACTGTATTCCTTCCATTTACTCGGGTCTTTTCAAACACATACTTAAATAATGTTTCATAGTTTTTAGTATAAAAGCCAGATTATTTTTAGATTTATCCTTATGTAGTTAATTATTTTATGTCAAACTATTAGTATCATTTTATTTTCTAATTGTGTTTGGTGTATAAAAATGCAAATTGTTTTTGTAAAATCATCTGAAATTTAGAGCCTCTGTTATATTAATTTATTGACAAAAATAGTGTATTTATAGATCCTTTTGAATTTTTCATAATATATGAATAACTTAACCACAAAGTAAGTGTTTATAACTCCCTTTTTAAATCTGAGGTTTTTCATTTATTTCCTTGTCTTTTTGCACTGGTTATGACCATTACACTGCTGAAGGAATGTAGTAATCCTGTTTCCTTTCTGAACTCAGATATTTCAAATTTATCATTAAATGTCATAGTAGTAAGTATTTCTAATTACTGATTATAAGATTAAAGTTTTACTTCTGGTTCACACTGTTATACATGTGAAATTTTAGCAAATACAGTTCTTCGGCTATTATGATGATCATATTAGTTTTCATCTGTATTTGACCAATACAGTAAATTATTCTTAAACATTTTCAAAAAAATAAAATTACTTGCATTCCTAAAATAGAATGGCTTTTCTTGTAGTATGTTATATTATACCTACATTTCTGTGATTAATTTGTTAAAATTCTATTTAGTATTTTTATTGATGTTTATAGATAGACAGTCTTTTACTATACCTTTCTCATGAAAAATTTTTTTGGTTGTATTTTGTTGTTAAGGTCACATTAGACTGATAAATAAAATAAGGTGGGGCTTGTTCACTCTTCTTTCCATTTTCTGGGGACATCATGGAAGACTGAAAATGTTTTTTTTCTGTCAATAAACATCTGGACCTAAAAAAGTCATCTGGATCTGGAAACTCTGTGGAAAAATTTGTAATTGCAGGTTAAGTTTAATTCACAGATAAAGAACTACTAACTACTACATTTTAAACACAAATTTCGATAAGGAATTTGTCAACTTTATCTAATTTTCAAACCTATTGACATGAAGTTATCCATATTATCATTGCATATATATAGCACCTATAGTGAATTCCTTTTTTTTTTTTCCATTTTCAAGACTGATTACTTAGGTATTTTAGGTATTTTTCTCTTATTTTTTTCCTGATGAGTTTTACAAAGTATTCTTAATTTTATAAGACTTATGAAAAAAATAACATTTGTCTCTGATGGCCATCTCTGTAATCTGCTCTTTTATTTTACAAATTTCAGTGTTATATATGCCATTTTCTTTCTATTTGGGGATTAATTATTTTTTCTGGCTTTTTGAGACAGCTTCATAGATAACTGTATTTTAGCTTGTCTGCTTTATTAACATTTGCATTTAAGCTATAAATTTTCCTTTAAGCATGACATTAGATTCATTTTACAAATTTGATAGTGATTTCATTATCATTAAGGTCAAATATTTTTCTAATTATTCATTGTGATTTATTCCTTAACCTGTAAGTTATTTAAAAGTATATTGTTTAATTTTTCAAAATATGGGAAGTTTCTCATCTTTTTATTATAAATATCTAACTTATTTCAGTTGTGTTAAGAGAATAAACTATATAATTTTTAAATTATATGACATTTTAAAATTTTCTGTGTGACCCAGCATGTGGTACATTATAGATCTTCCATGTACCCTGGAGAGGAATAATAATATCCAGGTTTGGTATGTAGTCATAGATGAATCAGTTAAAGTTCATCATGGCTCTGGAATTTATAGTGGCCTCCTCATAGCTCTCCTGTATCTCCCCTGTCATGCTAGAACCAATTCTCTAATAGCAGCTAAAACAAACCCTTTAAAATTTAAATTAGAGTATGCCCCCTTCTGCTCAAAACCCTCCAATAGTTCCCCATATTTTTCAGAGCAAAAGCCAAAGTCAGGATAATAGCCTGGGTTTTTTAGTTTTCAATTCTTATCTCTGACCCATTGTATCTGGCTTCTTTGCTACTCCTGTGATATGCCAATCATATATCCTGGATGTAGTTTTTACTCTGTGCTTTCTGTCTTTTTTATCTTATTGATTCTACTTCCGTATCTTTTTCTTGTCTTTTCTAAAATCTCACATTCTCACTGAGGACTGTGTGAGTCAAACTATTGAAAGCAGTGACATGCACCACTTCACCACACATCCTCACACCCCCCCTTGTTTTAACCTTTTTCATTGTATATTTCACTTTCAGACATCCTCTGTGTTTACTTAAAGTATCTATGTCTTATTATTTATTTCTTTCATACCCCACCTGGAGCATTAGCACCGTGCACTCAATAAATGAAACTAATTTAACAAGTGAATAATGAATGAGTGAATGCTGGAAGCTAGCGGACAATGTGAATGAATCAATTTTTTTTGTTTGAGGATGTGGTATTTTATCACAGTTATAACAACGAGTAAGAAGTGGAGGAGAATGCTCCAGAAAGCTCTGACCCTATTAGATATTATTGGCCAAAGTTCTCATCAGCCTGTATTTATTCAAGAAATTTAGAGGCCAGGTTTATATGGAACTGGTGAATAAAAAGGGCAGTCTATCCAAGAGGATTAACTTAAGTGAGTAATAAAGAAATCCATACTGAAGTGTTAGCCTAAATCATCTACATTCAGTTTGTTTTTGTTTCTGCAAACTGCCTAGTTTAATCTGGTCTAATTGCAAACTCTGTTTTTACACTTAACATAAAATGAGACAAGGTTAAATATACACATAGAGACTAAATCTCTCATTTCTGAGAATCCAAAGCATGTACAATTAATCTCAGGATATGTTTTAGAGGTTGTAATAAAAGGCATATGTTTTTCATTCAAGGTGAGAATTTCTCCCATAAAAAGAGGAAGCAACAATAATCATGCCTATTGTTCATATCTAGCTCAGTCAACTAGTGTTATCAATTCAATCCATGGAAGGTAAAAGGGGTGAAAAAGATTTTTATCTAAATGAATGAACCAGAAAGAAACAGAACAGAGAATGAGCCTAGATTCAATATCATTGAATGAATTTAACTCAGTCTGTGGCTATAAGCTTTTCAGAATCAAGCCTCTTTCTGTTATTTTGTTCATTTTTTGGCCATCTTTCTCACTCTACTGCTATCTTCTTTTTCTCTCTCTCTTTTTTTATTCCAAGTTTTCATCAATAATCCAATCCAAGTACAAAAATAGCAAAAATGTTAGATCCCTATGCTGAGTACAATGTGCTACACATCCTTATACTAATCACTGTTGAAAAATTTCTGCTCTAAAAGGCCTTAATTTTGACACTATATTTTACACCTATAGGACATTTCAATCAAGAACAACAACAACCAAAATGTCATTATTTTCTACCTAGCCTTGTAATCAAACACAATAGAAAAAACAATGACAATGGCCACTATAACCAATATTCATTCATATATTATTTGAGATTTGGAATAGCACAAGTGACTAAAAATGTGTCTCTATATCGTAATTTATCTTCTACTATTCCATTTTTTAATATTTAGTATTGTCCAATCAGTGAAGTCAATTTGCTAATAGAAAATATACATGTATATATATATATTACATTTCTACACACTAAAATGTACATTTACATTTTAGTATGTAGAAATGCAGAATAAATCTATGCTTATGTTCAAATTTCAGTTAAAATTTTATAATACATAGGGTTGCCAGGGTAGCTCAGAGGTTGAGTGTTTGTCTCTTGGTCACAAGGTCCAGAGTTCAAGTCCTGGCCACCGGCCATGCAGACCCATGTGCTAATCTGCAGCATAGCTGGAGATCACTGGAATGGCTTGGAGCAGCAGGAGCTTGGCCTCTCATTCAGGAGGCCCCAGGTGCAGTTCCCATCCCACGTGACCCCACATTCACCTATATGGATTTGACACATGTCACAACTAGTGATATACAAGTATGGAGACTGCACTGAGTCCTCTCCCCACCTCTCCCTCTCCTTCTCTCTCTCTCTCTCTCTCTCTCTCTCCCAGCTTCTCTCAAACACAATAAAATAAATCTTTAAAAAATTTACGTAATATGTATATAAACCATGTCTACTATAATATTCTGTTGGGAATACATTTTTTCTAGTAGAAAAATAATTTTTATATAACAATTTTTACCCTCTGTGAAACACTGAGTAATCACTTATAACATTTGCTCATATGTAAATCTACAAAGAATGACCCAGAAATGATCAATACAATGGCTATCATTTCAAATTAAAAGTCATCTTTATTGATACTTTCTGTTATTTTTACAACAGTGTAAATGCACCTATTTATCTAAGGGGAAAAAATGGTGATAAGAAGTTGAGAGCAGCCATGGAATTCAGTCAACCCTTAAAGACACATTAATTAAGAGTCATATCTAAGCTACAATTAAGGAAACTGAAGAATGTTTTAATGTAATGATTTTGAATATACCTCCTTTATATCAACTTCAAAGCAGTAAAATTAAGCAGAACAAAAGTAATTCATGAGAATTTGTAACAGGAAAAATTTCTCTTTAGTAATCACCTCTCCACTTCTCAAAAATGACCCCTAAAACTTGATCCCCCTTTCATCTCAAAATGAATAGCATTCTATCTGCATATGTAAGAGATGAATAGAAGCAAATCTGCCTGCTTTTGCCCAACAACTCATGGTTCATTGAGATGTTCCTCCACATCTTGTCCCTATGTACATAAGGTACAAAATTAATTGCCTGAGAAAGTTTTAGATTCATCAACTTCTCAGAAAATTTTACACTGTCTTGAGAACCCTGACTTTTAGTTGTGCTTTTCTCCTAGATATTTTTTTTTATTTCTATTTCTATGAAATTATAATGACCTAACAATTTTAAAGACTGAGAGCACATGAATAACATTATTATATAATCCTCAATCTGGTTAATGAAATACATTAGGGAGAGACTGAATGACTTTTTTAAGGTCATGTAGACTACAAAGCCATGATTAAAATGACAGAAATCCCTTCACAAGAGCTATTTATAAAATGTACCTGATTAGGGCCTTTTTTTTTCTTTTTTTTTTCCAGACTATTATGGTTAAAAAAAAAGAAAGAAAGAAAAGAAATAAAGAGATTACAACCCAACCATTAGTTCCCACTCAAGTTTTAGCAGAATCCAAGGCATTTTTATTGCTAGGTTTTGAAGGCTTTTTAAAAACCTATTTCTAGAAAAGATACATTCTAAGTTTAAGAGTATAGATATGGCAAGATCATACATGACAATAAAACACTAATCCACAAACATATCACAAACCAGCTCAAGAAGCCAAACCACAGTCTCTGTAGCAATTGGCCCAAAATGGTCAGGACTTGGTCAATGATTGACAGGTTCCTTATATTTTGCCTAGATCCCAATTAAGGAAAAGCCAGAGAAACTCAAATATGCTCTTCAAACAATCACATAGGATGCCCTTCTGCTAGAGAGCCCACCTGTAGCTTCTCCATGCCAATAACCACCAATCAGAACATACGTAAAGCCTTCTCACTTTACCACTATCAATCTTTCCACACCCGCACCTTATCGTGGTGTTTGTTTGTTTGTTTTTGTTTGTTTGTTTGTTTGTTTTACAGAGAGAAAGAGCCAGAGACAGAGAGAGACAGAGAGAAGGGGGAGGGCCCAGAGCACCCTCCACAGCTGCACATCATCAGCTTTCAACATGGTTCTATTCTACACAAGTGGGTAGGGAGCACACAGAGCGGGAACCGGGGCAGGACCTCCTGCACGGGAGCACGCCCTGATGAACTGGGGGCTGCACTGGGGACTCCCACATGAAGCTTGCCCAGGCAAAAACCAAACTTAGGACCACACCCCAGCTCAGCACATAGGGCCACCCGGGCCGGGGCCAGGACTCAATCCTCAGACCCTGGGACTGTAAGACAAGCATTCAACCCTCCGAGCCATCCCAGCATCCCTGTTTTAAAGTCTCTACAAAACCAAAGTGATGGTGGTTGACTCACCTGAAATAGCAAGCTCTGAATAACTAGCCTTTGTAATCGTTTAAGTAGTCCTAAATTTTGACTGAACTTGAGAGTTTATGATAAAATTTGAAAGAACAGTTTTACTAAGAAAAACTTTCCCTCCTTCCAAGGCTTGATATAATCAAAACTTTAAAGGCAAAATTTGTTTATCTGTAATTTGAGTAAAGCACCTGGCTAAGTGTTCTTGGTCTATGTGTATACATGCACAGTCTATATGAATGTATCGCAGGATGAATTTGTCTTAGTAGGATGAGGTCAGACCAATACTAGAAGAAAAAATGATGAAAAAAAGCTCTTGAGAGTCAAACGGGCTTTTTAAAAGTATTAAAATTACAGCTAATACAACTGGAATTGAAATGAACCAAGAATACCTTTAAACACAAAACAAAGGCCATTAAAAAAAAATCTCAGCTTCTGAAAAATAAAGGTACCCATCTCTAATGTGGTAGCTATTGATGAAATATTCAACTGCTGAAGCAATACAAAGCAAAGAAGAAATCATTTTTAGGTAAGAGGACAAAAACTAATGGATATTCTCAGCAAGCCTAAAAGCTATGTTACCACAACAGTATGAAGATAATGGTTTCTACCTCTACAATGCCTTTCAACGATTGTTTTGCCAATATACAGTGTAAAGGAAACAAAGAATAATAATTGCTTATCAGTGCTGATGACAAAGCATGACTGGCATCATGAGAGGAAGAGCTAGGGGGATGACGGATACTAACAGTCTGTGCTATGTTCACACCAAAGGAATAAAAAAGGAAGGAACATTTGAAGGTCAAGTTAAATGAGCTGTTTACATGTTGCCAGTTAACAAAACACATTGGAAAGGCCAAAGGATTTGAGTCATTGAGAAAAATTAAAAAGGTGCAAAATATTGTAAGAAATCACATTAAGTGTGAGAACTCTGTGTGCCGAGTCCAATTACAGTGGGTAAGAGAAAATTTGTAGAATCTTATAAATCAAAATTGCAAGCCATCAAATCTTTTACCATAGGGAGAAAAAC
Source organism: Craseonycteris thonglongyai (assembly GCA_004027555.1). Taxonomy (NCBI): domain Eukaryota; kingdom Metazoa; phylum Chordata; class Mammalia; order Chiroptera; family Craseonycteridae; genus Craseonycteris; species Craseonycteris thonglongyai. Next base: position 16,300 of record PVKE010017459.1, read on the forward strand.
CCTACAATACACTAATGCGTAATTCCTCAAATATATGTAAAACAAAATACTCTCGCAGATTTGAGTAACTAAAAGAGGTTTTCGAGATTCTGCAATAAAAGGAAAATATAGTAGATAAATATTAACATGTTCACTTTCCAATTAGGTAGCCTTAAGAAAGAAAATCTTAAAGAACTCACTGCCTTTAAACATATATTGAATCCATGGTAGATATAAAGATACAGCTATAGATAATATAGAGAGATAGAGATGATATAGAGATATAAAGACAGCCTAAAACTGGAATATAGGATGAATAAAATAAGACAATCATAAGTGTTAAAGGTGTATTTACAGGCATTTAGTGCATCTGCTCTCAGTAACAGGAAGAGAATTTTGCCTTCCAAAACCACACAAAGCAAATGAAAAGCTATAACAAAATGGAAGGATAGAGGTAGAATGTGTATTAAAAAAAAAAAAAGTAGCTTGATATATACATGTTGAAATGACTTCCTTAAGGTTAAAATCAAAATTGTTGTATTCCTTTGGCAAATACTGTAAGAATTCCAGTAGTACCTTCACTTGAAATTGTTTATATATTTTTCACTAGGATTTATCTAGGCATCTGCTTGTATTAACAGCAAAACCCAAATATCTTGAATATGAAAAATAATTAATAACATTTAATTGTATCGTGGTTAAGCTTGTCATACATTAGCTTTGCCATTATTCAGCTGCACTTTAACAGTAAAGCTCGTTTGTCAAGTATTTTTCTCCTGGCTCAGTTTACTCACAACTTAGACAAAGATAGTGAGGCCATGAGAATGTGAGCAAACCTCATTCTCAGCAAATTTAAGATTGTGCAAATTTGTGTTTTGTACATATAGATTAATTTGTGCTCAAGCACCCCTTCTGCTCAACTACCATCTAGATTCAAGGAAGGTGGGAGTTAACACCTATATGTTTTTCTACCTATAGAAAAATTCAGCAGTAAAACAAAAGATTTTATACTCCAGAAAATGGCCCTCTGGTGTTAACTGAAAATTCTTCTCTGTTAAAGTTTGAAATATAACCTTTCACTCTATTAGTGGCTTCCCAAAACAGTTTCAGAAGGTAGTACAAAAAGTAACATCGTTCACCTCATGCCTAAACTTTACATCAGCCACATGTTTACATCAGGTATGAAATGGAGATTAAACCCTTCTATCTATAAAGCATTCTTTATGCAAATGAACACACAAATGACTCTTCTAATGCCCTCCTTCCCTTCTGTTTATATGACTTCTCTATTTTTTTTTCTTCAATTTAGTAACAATGTTATTCAAAGACACGTATTTATTTTGGTATATTTTCTCTAATGACATCTACACTAAAGAATCAAAATTGATGTCCTAATTCTCTGTCCTTCAAGAGGGAATGTCCTTCTTAGCTGTCTGTGAATGACCGCCCCCTCCAGGATTCCATTGCCAGGAGGGATGTCCCCACATCTTCTGGCTGTGGAAACCAAAGGTGGTTGTAGCTGGGTGACACAGAGGGTGGATGGATCCCAGGTGTGCCTCTGAAAGGGCCCAGACATGGACAGACATGCTTGCTGGTAGACTCACTAACTCTGAGCTCTAGCACTGGGGCAGTATCTCAAACAGCACTAGTAATGTTCCAGAAAATTACTAAAGAATAGCAATTCTTCTTCACAACAGAACAAATCCGTGGCAATTTTTGAAACATATCTTTATCTATTAATACTCTTTTAGATAACCATGAAGAAATAGAATACAAAGAAAACATGGCTCATGTCAAAGGAAGGCTTAGAAAAAGATGGTAATTACTACTTATTTATCAGGAGTATAAAGTAGGGAAGGGGAGAACAAAAAAAAATTATGTATAATATCCAAGATTTTAAGATCAAAATAAAATGCCCCAAGACCATATAGTAAGTCTTGCAGGGGAGAGTGTTGTGTGCTCTTCTATATTTGGAACACAGAATCTGATGAAGGGTGTTCACTGAATCTAACAAAAATTTGACCTCAGTTTTATTAAATTTATTATTTCTACTTTCATTACCTTTGATTTTTTCTCATATTTCAAACTCCTGTTTCTCCTATTCCAATATCATGATATTACTGTCAAGATTAAAGTTCTTTGTAGGTCCTTACAGTTATTTAAAGAAAGTGTTCATTTAATTTCCTCCTAAAACTGGTTTTTGATGAGGAGTTAATCTAATGGTAAGAATTTATAAAGAGGGAAAACATTATTTAAAATAATAAATCTAAGAATTCAAAATTCTCTTCATAACATTTCAGTAGAGTTTCTAACTCTTTATTTATACCCTATCACTATCATTTTGGTCTTATCTTCCAAAGGGCTTGAGCAATTGGCTACATGAACAATTTGATTATGACAAATTAGCATTATTCTGTATTCTTATTGTGGAAGGCATATGCACGTACGATATGGTAATCACAAAATGCCTCTGAAGGAGAAAAAAAAGTTATAGCCATGTTCACATATATCCTATAATCTCAGAATTATCGTCAGGGAAGCTGGGATGGTTCAGCCTGTTAAGCACTTGCTTTACAGCCCCAGGGATCGAGGATCAAATCCTGGCCCCATCTGTGTGGACCCATGTTGCTGAATTGGGGTGTGTTTCCCATGCAGAAGGACTCCAGTTCAGTTCTTGCCCCCTGGTTCAGACCCTGGCTCAAGGGGGCATGCCTCCCATGCCCCCAGCCCTGCACAGCCCCTGCCCACCTGTGTGGAACCAAACCATGTTGAAAACTGATGACATACAACTGTGAAGACTGCTCTGGACCCTCCCCCTTCCCTCTGTCTCTCTCTCTGTCTCTCTGTCAAAAACAATAAAATAAATCTTAAAGATTAATGATCATCAATAGAGAAAAATATGCTAACCAAAAGTTAAATCAGGGGAAGCCAGGATGGCTCAGTGGGTTAAGCACTCACTTTGCAGCGCCTGGGACCAGGGATCAAATCCTGGCCCCGGCCCGTGCGGAACCATATGCTGAACTGGGAGATCCCCCAGTTCAGTTCTCTCTCTGTCTCTGTATCTCTCTCTCTCTCTCTGTCAAAATAAATAAATAAATATATATATATATATAATTAAAAAAAAAGAAAAGAAAATGTTAAAAAAAAAAAAGTTAAATAATTTTCTCTGTGGAATAAAACTTTTATACCTATCTTCCAGATCTATTAAATAAATGTGTCTTAAAAATGTTGAAGGTAAGAACAAATGGGCTTGTAAAAATAGAGTGAGCAAAAACAGAGTTAATCTATAAGGTTGGGCATGAAGAAGAGGGTCCTCAACAATTTTGAAAAAACATAATATTGAGAACCAAGGTTTTGCTGAAAGGCATAAAATGCTTGAATAAAAGCAGATTAAGTGGAAATTATCAACATTATAAAAATATCGAATTTTCCCCAAACTACTATATTTATATATGTAATACAGTTCCAATTCCAATTGGAATACATAAAACGAGCATTTGAAAGAACAAAAAAAGGGATTATAAAACTAAATGTATCATTTGACCTTTCCATATATATATATATATATATATATATATGATAGTAAACATAGAAGCAAATATAGCAAAATATTAATGGTGATTTTCCCTTATGGGAAGATCATTATTGATTTAATTGTTATTCATATCATATAGTACACTTAAGAGGAACAGTTAAGTCAGAGATTTATGAAGTTTATTGTTATTATGAAGCTCAAATATAATGTACATAAAATGGTTTATAAATTATGAAATATACAAATATGAAAATTTTAAATTGCATTAGATTGCCTAATAAACATTAGCCATTTGACTTCTCCATATTGATTTTTATTAACTTAATAACTATATGGTACATCCTTTTTCTCTCAACTTTTTTTCCCCTTGTAGTTTCTAGAATATTTGGAAAGATCCTGTTACCTAAAGAATATCTCACCAATCTTTCTTTGCAGGTGACTTTCTCTTCTGCTTTACAAAAAAATAAAATAAAAATAAGCACTGAGACAGGTATCACTCCACACTACATACCCATCAACTTACATTCATAGAAACCTATTCATTGTTCCACCCTTTCTCTTTTCATGTTGTATGGGATGTTCCTCCTTCACCAAGCCACTCTTCCTCCTCTTTTTCAGTAGATTCTGTTCTTTTCTACTTTCTCAGGAGATAAAGAACATGCCAAAAAACATATACACATTTAAGAAAGAAAAAACTGTATTAAAATTGTAATACTCAATATATGCAGATAACAAAAGAGGAATATAAGTCACATTTGACTTCTGCGCTTACAGATGGTGCTCTCAGTGGTGACCATGAGCATCAGAGACACTTCTAGTTATGGCAAACTATTGCCATTTCAATTTACCCCATGTCTCAAACTTATCACAAATGCATGCAATTCTTAGGTACATTGGAGGTTCTTTTGCATACTCACACCTCCATTGTCATTGTACTTCCACAGTGTTCTCAAATTTCAAATTCCCACTACAAAATTGTCTTGTGCTCTTCAATCAACAAATGTGTTTCTGCCATTTTCTTTCATTGTCCTGCCTGTCACATGGTGATACTAGCATTCATTTGATTAACACCACCTTTTCAATGAATGTCATACACACATTGCTACCATAATTCAATTCAACTTTGAGAATACATAGAACACATTTATAAAAATTTGTATACATTTTTTGGCAAATAAATTAAAACTGCTTAAATACAGTTTTAAAATTAAATCCTTCAGTTGGTTTTATACTGAAGTGAAGACTAAATAATTTTATTTTCTCCAAAAATATAATAGTAAGTAAAATGAGAATTTTGGTTTAACAATAGCAGGAGAAGGATAAAGTGATTTAGAAAGGTTGTTTATACTATAGTAGGGCTGATAAAGAATGAAGTGGGTGCTTTGGAGAGCTTTTATAGGAGCTTAAGTACTGAGGCTTGGTGCTAGAATTTCTATGGAGATAAGTGTTTGCTACATTTCAAGCATGACTCTGAGATTTAACTCATATAACTAATCAAATGTTTGTGAGAAAGGAGAAATAGGAAATAATAACAGCTAATATTTATTAAATGTTTACTCTGCCAGGTAATGTTTTAAACTCTATTTAACTTAATTCAATTAATCCTCAGAATGAATCTGACTGTTTTTCCAATAAGAGAATCAGGCAGAGATTAAGGAAGTTATCCGATTTTCATCTTTTTAGTGGTAAAGCTAATGCTTAAACACAGATATTTGACTAACAGCCCATGTTCAGAAACACTGTGCTTTAGTATTTAATAACAGGAAAAAAATTAAATGAATGTGGTATGAGGGAAGGTGTGTGATTATTAGTTTGGACAGGTAGAATAACCTAGCATTTCTCAATGTATTTGACCATCATACTTCATTGTCAAGTAATATTATTAGCATATTTTTGGAAATGCCATTTCATATTATGAGGATCTACAAGATATTTTAGCAGGGAAAGGACAGTAAGAGAATTGAGTTTTAGAAAGATTTTTAAATAACATGAAAAATAGACTTGATGTTATATGCAAAAATATGCATATCATTGAAGACAGGATTCTACAATTCTCTTCAACTAGTTTCCAAAAAACTACAAATTTATTCTTTTCAAAGGCTAACCTAAAACATTCTCTCAGTAGATTTTATTCTCTACATTGCCCTGAGCTCTCCACATACTTCTAATACCACTCTTTTTATACCCTTGAAGCCCTCATTATCTTCAAAAAGAAATAATTAAAATAATATCTCAATTTCAATTTCTATCCATATTTCACATCTCAGCTACACTAACTTGATTAAAGTAGCTATTAAACAGGTTATTGCCCTGCAAATGTCACAAATGTCTTTTCAAATTTGGGCTCTTGGGTGGATGGCAGGAGTAAGCTTTAGGTAAGAAGTAAAGTCACATTTGAAAGGAGCAAAGTATAAGAGGAAATAAATAACCCACTTAAACAAAACTCAACATAGGCCATGGAAATGTCAGAAAAAGAAGTTGTAAATACTGCTGTCCTTGAGAAAATTCTATAATTCTCTATCTTAAATAATATTCTTTCATGTTCACTCCTACCATTGCTACAAATGATAGTGCTTCCATCGTAAGCATGTTTTAATAGTACTAAGAAAGTTGTCTGAGGCTCAAAAACAGATGGGATTCATTGCATAAAAATAAAGGAATCAAGTAAATTCCCTTTGTCTACCAACTACAGTCTACCACAATCTAGTTATAGTCTACCTTTTTAGTTTATATTTCCACAATGACATAGCACAAACTTCTCTCTCTAGTCAGTTACATATGTCTGCAGAATAAAGGTAATAGAAATTTCTAGAATACATTCATATCTAGTTCTCCTTTCCTTCTCAGCATCTTGGAGAACTATACCTCCCAGTACTCTTGCAAATAGATAGATCATGGTAACATGTTGTGGTCAATGGGCTGTAGTGATATATACCACTGGTAGGCTAAGCATTTTATTATAAAAGCAATACCTTCCAGTTTGTTTGTTTGTTTGTATTTTTGCTTGTTTTGTTTTGTTTTTCCCAACAGACATTGAGAAAGACACCTATTCTACATAGCTCAGCTTCAAAAAAATGAAATCTTTGCCAGCTTGTACCCATGAGCCACTTTGAGGGGCAAAGTCCCCCAACTGAATTGTGAAACATGCAGGATTAGAAAGAAGTATATTTTGTCCTGTTCAACCACTGAAATATATGGGTAGTTTGTTATCTCAACAGAACATAGTCTACCCTGACTAACAAAAACTTTCTTAATACCACCTTTGTGTTTTTTACAAGAAACGTGGCTATAAATTATTTGTAGCCTTCCTCTAGTAAAGCAGGTTTATTTTATTTGGAGTGAAGAAAAATGAGATACCTTAACTCAGAAAAGATAACAATTCATATTAAAAGAATCCTGAGATTATCCTAGGAAGCAACCTCTAGTGAAAGCCAGTATACCAACAGTACAGAAGCATGTTTAAGTTCTTTTTTCTTCTACTTTTTATCTCTTTTGGTTACCATACTAGATGGCTGCAGAAAGGACATCAATCTTAAGAATACCAATCTTCTAAGAAATCAATTCTGTACATTTTATTACAGTTATTTCACTTAAAAAAATAAGTTAGTTCTCAAGAATAAATATTTCTAAAAGAAAAAATGTTCACAGGAGACACATTAGAAAAATATCAAAGAGGCAGACAAATGAAGAAAGAAGAATCCTCTCTGTGCTTCTAGGAATAAACCTTGCACATACTTTTCTGAGCTTTATGATCATTTGAAGTCAGTATGTTATTGTTTTCAAGTATAGAAGTTTTGACTGCTTCCCTCTGGTGATTTTGGTAGTGTGCTGTCTGACATGAAAGAGACTTTTCCCCCCTTTTATTTGTATTAACCTGCTTAGAAATTCTTTTTGTGTTTACTTATTTGAAGTATTTTGAAGCAGAGTGAATTCAAAAGGATTACTACTCACCATTTCTTCCTTCTTTCTTATTTCTTGGAGTTCTTCTTTAGTGATAAAATAGATTCAATGCCATTCAAGTGTAGATGATGCTCAGCCCAATTTAAAAACAACATACACACAGTTTTTGCTTTGCTTTATTATTACACTGTTACCATAACGTGAAATTCCACTACTTGACCTCCCAAAAAAAACATCTGGGTCATGCCCTCGATGAGATAGAGAGACCACTGCATGCCTCCATGACTTCTTGTGTAAGAATATCCAAAATAATGTAAATCAGTAGCAATAACATATAGGCTGATGAGGCAGGAAAATGTCCTCTTTTTCTGCTGTAGCGTCTCCACTTTATCCTCCATAGTCTGATCCTTTTAATTTACAAAAATCTTGAGCATCCCCCTCCACATTCATCCAGGGCATCCAGGGAAGAACTAGATTGAATTATTTAAAAGATAAATTGTCCTCATATATGAATATTGAAACAAAATTGGGTCATTTTCTAAATTTCATTTTCCTTGAATAGCCGTAGGTTAACAATGAAAATTTAAAATACAGCCTTGGCCTGACCTTTGCTTTCTTATTTCAGATGGTCATTGTGAAAGGTTTTAAATAAAAGATGATCATATTAACTGAGCATTCTTCAAAGGTCAGCTTGTCTATTTGTCTGAATAGTTTTGTTATTTTAAGAGACGGTCATGTTTTCATCTTGGAGCCCTCCATATATATGGTTAAATAATATTCGTTGTTTCAAAATTGTGAGTCTATAGTTTTGTTTAAAATACAAACTATGAGTTAGAAAACTCCAACTTGCATTTCCTGCATTCTTTCTGTTATAATCTAAGCAATGAGGAAATAGTGGTTTCCTTGGGAAACAGGAAAGTGTTCAAAGGAAATGTGGGGAGATCCCAAAAAGGGACTTTGCCTACTTCTCAGTTTTTGGGTTTTTTTTCTAGGACTATTTCTCCCCACATTAACAGTCCTTTTTCATATACACTTACATGTAATTTGATAGTCACATAATAAGTGACTGTTGAAATAAAGCCCAACCTAAAAATTAACTCCATGTTAAGGGAAATAGGAATGTGAATGGTGCTGGAGAGAAACAAGTTGACTTTAAAATACTTGGTTCACGACTATTGACCAAAAATATTTATTCAATGTCCCTGTGAGCATGAAGCTGTGGTAAGTTAAATATTGTGTAGAGGAAGAAGTAGAGAAGAACATATTTAGCATGGTTTTCTGTAGAATTTCCTTGAAAAGAAGAACCTCACATGATTCTGTATTTTAACCAAAGGAAACAAGAGAAATTATATAACTACAATCATATTCTCTTAACTTGAAAATGTTAAAATATTAGCTTTATAGATTTATATTACACTTAGGAAAAAATCATCAATGTTGTTGTTTAACACATAGATTCAGGATGTAGAGATATACAGAGATAACCTCTGTTCTCAAGAAACTTAAAAATAAACAATACCGACAGCAATGTCACATCAGCAATACAGTACTGTTAGCGCCAGGTACGTGAGCTCATCGACCATGTTTGAAGCTTATATTGATGTGCTGTGAACACTGGTACGCATCTTCTTTTTAAAAATGTAGTAGCACAATAACTCTAAACCTATCTTAATTGATTTGAAAGAGCCAGACATTGCAAGGTGGAAATAAAAAAGAATGGTAATATTATACTGTTTCAAAGTGCTTTCTATGACTCCAAAAGTGACCATCTCGAGCAGTTGCAAGTGATTTCCAAATATCCTCACATCATATTCTTCTTGTGTTACACATATTCTGAATCACTAAAAGGGAAGCAAGATTTGTAAACAATAAAAATTAAAATATCTATTTATTAATATTTAGATTTAATTGCCTTTAAGTAAAATAAATTCAACTTCTTTAGGAAGTTATCTACTTATGGCATGTTAAAATAGCTGTAATTAAAAAGTAAAAAATATTTTAACATCAAACTAAAAATGAAATCATTTCTTATATGCCATTCTCAAATTTTATGTAAAATGTTTTGTTGTGATTTGTTTTGCTTTTAATGACCAGAAAACAGAAAAGTAATCTGAGTTTTCTCATCTATATTAAAAAAATATGTATTTACTTCAACTTTTGTTTCAATCCTATTATACTTTCATGTTACCTATTTGTATTATAACCTACACATATTTATAAAATTGTACAGTGTGAGTGAATCTATAGTAAACTGCCATTCTGAAGAGCAGCACTGTTAATCAGTTCAGGAAAGGTCATGCTTTGTTTGCTTGTTCTATAAATCATGCACACATTTCTTTTAAGTGGCTTCGAGATGTGCAAAGTCTCAATTCTACCCTGCAAAATAACCGCTTATTTCTGAAGGAAAAATTTCAACAGCTATAGTGAAAGAAGTTACATGGTTCACATTGCTGCATAAATATGAGCAATACTACCTTCAAGGACAAAAATCAGCCTATGAAAACGAAAACCAAAATGAATGGAAATGGGAGGTACACACTAAGTTAGTCATTGATTGATTTGGGGGGTGGGGGTCCCAGGAAAGAGCTGACATTGATTTATCTTTTAATCTAACAGAATAACAACAAATCTTAAAGCAATCAGTTTTAATGGTCTTAATAACTCCAATCAAATTATTCACCTTTCACATTTATATAGGAGGTTGGCTTCATATTTATTCATCAGATTTGTCAAATAAATATCACCATTTGCTCCACTAAACCCTAGTCCTTCAGTTCTAATAGAATCTATTAGCATTCCATTTTTAATTGTCTTCTTTCTATAATTAAGGTGACCATAGATCCCAGTTTTCCAGGAAGGGTTATGGTCCTGTTTTATGCTTTTTGTAGTGGCCTAATTTTTAAGAGAGTCTCCATTTCTAAAGTGTCCTGATTTGAAAGATCAGGCATGTGGCGAGCATGCTCTAACTCTGCTTTTATTATTCCTTGTTTCCTTAGGGCCTATTAAAGCTAAAAGTCTTCTTTAAGATCAGGTTGAGCAAATATATGAAAAGACCACAACTTAAATCTATCTGATATTGCCTCACCTACCCAAAGAAAGATTTTTTCCTCAGCCACATTACCTGTCTGAGCTCTCAAAAATAGTAGCCCCCAAGATAAAACTTTGCTGACAGGCTACTCCATAACATTTTTTTTTAAGAACTTTACTTGAAAAAAAAAAAAAATATATATATATATATATATATATGCCCTTCTGACAATAGCAGAAACTAAGAAACTAAGATTTCATTGAGTGAATTGAAAAAGAAAAGCTAGGGAAGCCGGGATGGCTCAGCGGGATAAGTGCTTGCTTTGCAGCCCCGGAGCCCGAGGATCAAATCACGGCCCTGACCCATGTGGACCCATATGCTGAGCTGGGGTGTACCCCCAGTTCAGTTCTTGCCGGGGCCCATGCAGGAGGCTCCTGGCTCAGGTCCTACCCTGCGCAGCCCCGCACCCACCTGTGGAGTAGAACTATATGGAAAACTAATGCTGTCAACTATGGAGACTGTTCTGGGCCCTCCCCCTTCTCTCTGTCTCTCTCTCTCTGTCAAAAAACAATAAAAATACATCTTAAAAAGAAAAGCTGTTTGAGTTGCTTTATTTGATCTCAACTTCCCTAATATCAACTTTAAATGTATAAGGTGGTATATAAGGTGGTGCTGTAATAAAAACTTAGATCTGTTTACTAATATTGATTATATCTGGTATTGGTTTTATGTCGCATAACTACAAAAATTCTATTAGTGATGAAAACGGTGAGCACACAGGACCATTCAGGACACTGTGGGAGTCACACTGAGAATTTTACCATCAAAGTAATGGCTCTATATGAAAGTGTGCTACAAGGGCCACCTGGAGCTCTCTATGAGGTGATGATAGGTGACTAAATGGACAGATGGGCAGGAGGATGTGCTCAGTGGATGCAAGACAAGGTTGATACTTGGAAAGAAAAATCAATGCCACAGCAAAACAACTACAGAGTGTCCAATCTAATGGATTTCTCATTTAGCTAGACTGTAAATTTGATCCTGTGTAACGTTTACTTTCTTTATTTAGATCAGGATTAAAAACAAAACACCTTAAAGGGCCATGTACTATAAAGAGACTGTGAGATGCCTTCAAAGACCTGAACATTTCTCAGGAGCTATAAATAGATTGCTGTTTTGATTCGTTTAAAAGGTCATTAGTCAAATGTTCTGTTTCTTTTTCTCTCACTCGTGTTTCTCTCCATCTTTCTCAAATGTTGAGAGATACATTAGAAAAAGAAATTACACCAACAAGCCAACACATTCCCTGGCTCTAGCAACAAAACACAAATTGAGAATTAATTTTTTAGAGGTTTTAAATGGAAGTTCCACATGCATTTTAGATAAAGCAAGTCATGTTTATTTAACTAAATATACTTAACATAATTTCAAAATTAAGGAAACGATGAATTCAAAGTCTTCTTTTACCATAAAAATTTGAAAACTTACGTTGGTAACATTTGCCCTCTTTCTAATATTATAACTAGAGAAAAGCTTTGACTTAAGGTGTTCTTCTCCTCTATTTAAATTTTATATAAAGGATCTAAAAATTACTAATAGCTGATGATCATCAGGTTTTACCAGCTTTTCAGAGCCAATTTGAGGTGTTAATCGTGGGAAAATAAGTACTTAGTTAAATGAATAAAGCATTAGGTTTACAGAATATTTAATATAAACACAGAGTGAGAAATGGATAATCTCATGTATAGCCTAAAATATTGTTCAAGTGATTGCTACAAAAATTACCTGAACACAATGTCAGGCAAGATGAGCAAATGCCACAAAAGGAAAATATATAGTCTTTAGCCTTGAGTTATTTATATTTAACTGGAAAGAGACATGCATAAAACAATAAGAATTATTTCCACACACACCTACACTAGCATTTGATAAGCAACTAATGTGCATGACCTACTCATATGTCTTAAATAAACATTACTGAAAATTAAAAATATGTATTAAACACTGATTTATCAGCCACTATATTAGGCAGTGAAATTATGCCTGTAGCAAAGATACAATCCTGTTGATTGATGAATTTACCTGATTTAGGGGAGAAGGTAATGAATCAAAATGAGTCTTCCTTATGGAGGTGACACCCACACTAAGGTCCAAGGTAAGAAAAGAAGAGTCTAGATCATGAAATGATGTTTGTGACACAGCAAAAGAAGCATGTAAGGTCCCAGAGGTGAGATGAAGAATTATTATTGGTGTTACTGAGACATTGACATGTCTTGAAAATAGACTTAAAGGGATACAATTGCCACCTTTGCTTTTACTACAGCTCAGAGAAAGGACTGTAACATAAAGTAAGTTGTCAATCAGAATTAGTTTGAATTAAATTGTAAGGCTCTCTATTAAAGAAAAAAGTAGGGGAAGCTGGGATGACTCAGTGGGTTAAGCACTCGCTTTGCAGCCCCAGAGACTGAGGATCGAATCCCGGCCCCATCTTGTGCAGACCCATGTACTGAACTGGGGTGTGTCTCCCATGGGGGAAGCCCCAACCCAGTGCCCACCCTGTGCAGCCCCCACCCACCTGTGTAGAACAAAGCCATGTTGAAAACCAATGACATGCAACTATGGAGACTGCTCTGGGCCCTCCCCCTTCTCTATGTTTCTAACTCTCTCTGTCAAATACAATAAAATAAATCTTTAAAAAATAATAATAATAACGTCTAAGTTATGCAAGCACTTTTAAATCCTCACTGTTCTGTCTTAGAGAGTGTCATCCCCAAGTTTCCCCTTGCATTTGCTTGCCCCACTCTGAAGCCCCAATGCTTTTTAGGGTTCCTCTGCAAACCACCAAGAGTCTCCTGAATGCCTCACTGAAGTCCAAATATAACAGACCAAACACTGGGCTCTACATCTTTTACTCCAAACCTGGTCCTTCCCTTGAACCCCATATACTAGTGAAGGCAACATGCATTTACCCTGAATCCAAGCAAAGAGCCAGGTAATCTTTCTGGTCAAGTCCATCTCCCTTATCTTACCACAGCCTTGAATCATCCAATCACCTCAGTTCTACCACCTAAATATCTCTAATTAGGTCTCTTTTTCTCCATCTCCACTGATTCTGTTGGTTTAACCCTAGTATCCATGACTGCCTACTAATATTTCTGCCTTTATCTTGAAAACTGCCTGAATGATCTTTTTAAGATGCAGACTTGATCAAGTTATTCACTGGTGAAATGCACCAGTAGCCCCGTGTGGTCTAGAACAGGAGTGGCCAACAAGTCGATCGCGGTCGACCGGTAGATCGCGAGGCCAATTTTGGTCGATCGTCGATCGCTCGCAATGTCTGGGGTGGAATTCCGTGTACCATGGACTTTGAAGCGATTGTAGAAGACAAAACTTTCTAGCAATAGTTTAATGCATTCTGGGAATTTGCCAAGGTCATAAATTCCTAGAATTCTGACAGCCCGACACTGTGATCTCCGCCCACCCAGACAATACTTTTTTTTTTTTTTTAATTTTTATTTATTTTATTTTTGACAGGGAGTGAGAGAGAGAGATACAGAGACAGAGAGGAAGCTGAACTGGGGGAGCTCCCAGTTCAGCATATGGTTCCGCACCGGCGGGGGCCGGGATTCGATCCCCGGTCCCCGGCGCTGCAAAGTGAGCGCTTAACCCACTGAGCCATCCCGGCTTCCCCAACAATACATTTTGACTTATGTGTTACACTTGTCACCGGACGCAACGCGTGAACGCAACAGTTACGACTCGACTCATCGAAGAACACAGTCAGTCAGCTTGAATATTTGGTAGTGTCATATGGTAGCTTCTTTTCTTTTGTATTAACAGTATTATTATCAATCAATATTATTTATCCTCGGTGACCACGTTGAGTTTCAATTTTTCTTCTGTTTAAAATGTAAGTACCTTTTCTTTGTTTTAAATTAAATTGCTTTTCTTACCTATCTATTTACTTGATAAGTGAGTATTCTCG
>PVKE010017460.1:0-30710 GCA_004027555.1 Craseonycteris thonglongyai
AAACCTTAATTACTAATATCCTACTGTTGCCTGGAAGCCTTACCAATAACATAAATAGTTGATTAACACATATATTCTATGTTATAAGTTTTATATACTATATTCTTACAATAAAGTAAGCTAGAAAAAAAGAAAATGTTAAGAAAATCATAAGGAAGAGAAAATATATTTATAGTGTTTATTGAAAAAATCTGCATATAAGTTTGCCTATGCAATTCAAACCCATGTTGTTCAAGGGTCAACTTTATATTAAATGATACTCCAATTTAAAATGAAAGAACCAGGGATTGGAGGAAACAGAAAGAAATGGAATTAATAAAGTGATAACAAAAGTTTGAAGTTCTGTTCCAGGATTCCTTGAACCAAACAATTGGCAGCTCCCCAAATCATGTTAATTGCCTTTTTGTGTACACATTTCCATATGCTGACTCATGGTTTAGGCTTAAAATGCAGTCATTGTAACAAAATTGGGAATATTTAAATATTCTTTCCCTTCATGCCTGCCTTGTGGAATTAATAGTTTCTGAACACTACCTGTTATTTTATATTTAAAATATGTCTCTGAAATATTATTAGTGTTTGTAAAATAAAAATAAAGAACACTGTGACTGCCTTTAAAATACTATGATAACAAAACTAACATTAAATACGTTTTAAATTCCCTACTCCTTCAGATGAGATTCATTTTGAGCCAGAAGTCCAGAAAGTTTAACCTTTAGTATCAGGACATGCCCTGGGCACCCTGACCCCTAGACTAACAGCAAAATTCTCTCTAGACTCATTTCCCTTTATTACACTCACACACACCCATTTTGGTGTCAAATGCCCACTGTCCATATATGTCCTTTTAGATTTTAGAGCCATACAAACATATAAATTCATCAGTGGACTCACAGAATTTAAAGACAGAAAGATCTTAGAACTCATTCTGGGAGTGACCAGAACTGGGTTTTGACTCAGTGCATGTGTGCTGTGCAAGGAGGCAGCCATTTCCCTGAGATGGGCACACACACACGTTTTAGCTCCGGTGGCCTGTGGTTTGTGCCTTGTGCTCTCCACTAAACCAACCTCCAAGTATTTAAACCTTAGCCTCAGAGAAGGCAAGTGACATTATTTAATATCTAGTTACAATGACACCCCCTTTGATTTCTTGAAACCCTTCTCTGACCCATGCAACCACTGATCTTCTAATTTTATTGAAATGCATTAATTCTGTAAGTTGAAAAAATAGTAGCCAAAGCTATCCTTTCACATAAGCGTACCATGTATTCGAAACCCCACTTTTATGCTGTTAGCATGACATATCTTTTTCCAGGGCTTTTCATGTTCTTGCTCCCTGTATACTTGAACAGGGATGGAAAAGAAGGCTGTTTTCCTTTGATATGAATGTGTTTCAAGAAGGAGAAAGAATATATATAACCCTTTTAAATTTTAACTTTCTTAAACGTACTAAAATCTCAGTATACCTCTGGTTTCCTCTTGATTAACCACACCAATAGAAGGAAACCCAATACAAACGTAATTTGAACTTTAGTGCATATTTACTGCTTAAGTTTCCCGTCTGAGTGTACCACCATACCCTCCAATCCCCTGAACTGCAAAGAACCAGTCCCTGCAGAGCTGGGAACTGGCCTGGGTTCCTCAGAAAGCTGTCTTCTCCCTTCTTGGGGATGAAGTCAGGATTCCCTCTTACCCTGACATTGCCCTATGTTGCAACTTTGTGTTTAATAATTTCTCTAGAACATAGAAATTTGTAATTTTGCATAATACACTTATTGACTTTGGTCAGTGATGGAATGGTTGCAATATAAAAAAAACAATATGTAATAAATCTTTTAAAAATATAATAATGTCATGACAAGTTAATGACCAGTTACAAACATATGGTACATTTGCCATATGTTTATAAAATTTGAAAGTAGCTGTTCTTCCTATTTGAATGATTGGCTATTCTTTTTATCAAAGCCAACCATGAAAATAAATACATTCTCAGAGCTTGATAAATATCAGGCATTTTCTAAGATGAATGAATATATGATTTTCTGATCTCTCTTATTTCTGCTTACTTTTTATTATGTTTACTGTAAAGCCATGTTTTGGAGCAAAAATCTAGATATTACTTTAAAAAGAAATCAAGGATAAGAGTGAGGCCAGCTTAGAAGTCAGATACCAGTTGTCCTCATTTTTTTCCTTGTCTTCAGCAGCCCTGCTGCAGAAGCAGAGAACTGGAGGGGCTTACCTAGAGCTGTAGATAATATAAGGCAGAGAACAAACAGGTACAGGGGTGGCGAACCTTTTGGCGATTGAGTGCCAAAGTTTATGAAATAAGAGTATACTCGCTCGACTCGCGTGCCAACCCATCGAGTGAGATAGAGGTATCGATTATTTTTATGTCTATAAGAGCATAAGCAATAATTTTTTAAATGGTATTCACAGCTCCGCGTCCTGAAATAATTGCTCCGCGTGCCACTTTGGGCACACGTGCCATAGGTTCGCCACCCCCGTAGGACATCTAGGGGACAGCAAGAACCGTACTTAAACGGAGACAACCTCGAAAGAGGAAAGAGAGAAGTCCCCACATCTCCCAGACTCATCTCAGCTGAACCTTACAGCCTTCCCTTCTGCTTCCCTTCCCTCCACTCACCAGCCAGTGTCAGGAGCTACAGATACCTCCAGTTCCCAGCTCACCCTTCTGCTGTGTGTTTCTCCATGTCCAGATTCTCCCTCTCACCATTCTTTCCTCACTTCTTTTCAGTTCTCATTCGATAATCAACTCAAGGGGGATGCTGGGTTAGCTCAACAGGTTGAACACTTGCCTCGCAGTTGCGAGGTCTGGGGTTCAATTCCCAGCCCCAGCCCATGCAAACCCATATGCTGAACTGCGGTACAACTGGTAACCACCGGGATGGCAGCAAAGGTTCTTACCTCCCATGCAGGAGGGCCCCAGTTGGGTTCCTGCCCTACGTGGCCCCACATTCACTTGTGTGGAATCAAACCATGTCACAACTAATGATGTACAACTATGGAGAGTGCCCTGGGTCCTTCTCTCTCTCTCTCTCTCTTTCTCTCTCTCCTCTCAAAAAAAAAAAAATTATATATATAGGCTCTCCTTTATGAAGCCTCTGTGAGCCTTACCATGTTGGATTACATGTCCTGGCTCTAGGTGCTCAGAGAAGTCTTCACCCCTTTATCTTGGCATTTATTGCATTCAACTGGAATTATTTACACTTAGGTCTTTCTCTCCCATTACACTATAAGACCTTTGAGAAAAGGCCTCATAACCATCTTATAACCCAGGATCATGCATAGTCCCTGGCAGATAGGAGGCATATAATAAATGTGCATCTGCACTAAAATCAAAATGTGAATTTTCAGCTTTCTGCAAGGGACGTAATTGGTCAGGCAAATCATTGACTTTATTTTTTATTTAAATTATTATGCATGTCTTGACATTTTAAATGCCTTTCAAGAAGTAAACTGTACCCAAGAGTATGGCTGTGTCCCACAAGGCCCTGCACATGTATTTCTGAGTGTGTGTGTGTGTGTGTGTGAAGGACTATATTTTTAAAGCATTTCTCCAAGATGAACCATGTGAAGTAATAGTTTTTGAAGCTTCTGCTTTTGACCCCTTTAAAAATGGAATTACATAATTCTGTTGACATTTTTGAGCATAGATTTAATATGTCAGGTAATTGGTGAATGCCTTAGAAAATATACTCAAGATATAGTTAAAATATTGTGAAGAAAAACGTAAGAAAGGAAATCCAGTAAATGGAGTGCTTGGAGAGGGTGTGGCATGAGCATATTCCTAATGAATCTTTGAAATGTATCCAATATCCAAGAAAAACTTTGTACAGAATGTGAATGTCTATAACAATATATGGATGCTCAGGCTGAAACTGAAATGTTCAAGTGCTTTAGGTGGGATTTTGGGAATGGTGGGGGTGGTTTGGTCTGAGTTAGTTCTATATTCTACTTGGAACATGTGTACATCTCTGTATGGCATCTTCAAAAATATTTGTTCATTGACAGCGAGCTCATAGCAACTTCGTTGTGATTTAAGTCAACACTGATTTTCAATTTAGAGATAAGAGTCAAAGCCTGAAACCAGTAACCAGTCAAGGACAACAGTGCTGGATATTTTAAAATATCCAGAGTGGACTATTAGCTGAGGAGCCATTATTCAAAAGTTGTCTTTTTCATTTATATTTTTTGCAGCTGCGGGGGGAAAAAAAGGAATTAGTCTGACCCAAAACTCTTCAATGTCTTTTCTTCTTTAGTGGTATTGGAAGGAACTGGCCCTGGGCCTCAGGAGGCAGCAGTATTTTGGCAGAATTTGGAACTTTGCACTTGGAGTTCATACACTTGAGCCACTTATCAGGAAACCCCATCTTTGCTGAAAAGGTGAGATTCTCCACTACACCTTGCATTGCAAAGTAGTGCTTGTGAGAAACAATATCCTCTCCTGGGAGATTTAGTGGTATTGGATGTGAGAAAGAATAACCAAGTTTAATGTAGCTCTTTCTGAAGTTCTGTTACGGTTTTGTTACATGCAACATTTCATTTAACCAAACTGTAAACCCATACTCTTACCATGGCTCAGTGTGAGAGGGCCCAGCTGACACATCCGATTCTTTGCATGTCAAGCAGTCACTTGACCTCTCTCTTTTTTTTTTTTTTTCATATCTAAAAACATATAGTGTTGTATGGACTATGTGAACCAAGTATGTGAAAGACTTTTTAAACTCAAAGTACTGTATAAATGGGGGAAGCCGGGATGGCTCAGCGGGTTAAGCACTGGCTTTGCAGCCCCAGGGACCAAGGATCAAATCCTGGCCCGTGCCCATGTGGACCCATATGCTGAACTGGGGTGTGCTTTCCATCTGGGAGGCCCCTGGCTGGATTCCTGCCCTGCATGGCCCCGCCCACCTGTGTGGAATGAAACTACATTGAAAACTGATGACATACAACTATGGAGGCTACTCTGGGTCCTCCCCCTTCTTTCTCTCTTTCTCTCTCTCTCTCTCTCTCTCTCTGTCTGTCAAAAATAAATAAATAAATAAATTATTTAAAAAAGTACTATATAACTGCCAGGTAGAAAATGAATCAACTTCTAATTTTCAAGAAACAAACCCATAGAGATTTGGATAAGTTCCTATTCACCTCACTACTCTGCCCTTGGTTTTCAACACAGTTCTCAGCTCCCCTTTACAGCAGAATTCCTTGGAAGAGGTGTGTTTGTTGGACATCCTCTCTTCTTGTCTCCTGCTCTCTTCTTTTGCAGCCACACCTGTTACGGTACCCAGTGAGCACCATAGTGCCACATCAGTCATCATTCTTGCCTCTCCTCTTCCTTGCCCTCAGCATCTGACGCATTTGGTCACTTCTTTCTTCATGGGACACTCTCTGACCCTGGCAGCAGGCACAGGACATGCCCCTGCTCCACCTCCTTCCTTCCTGGGTGTTCCTGCCCAGTCTCCCATCTGGGCTCCTCCTCCTCACCCCAACCTTAAATACTGGAAATTCCCAGGACTCCAACCTGGGCCTCTTCCTTTTATGTTCACTCCCCACATTATTTCATCTAATCTCGTGGCTTTACCTACTATGCTGTTGGCTCTAAACTTATAATTCCAGTCCCAGCCTGTCCCTTGAACTCCATCCAGACTCTATACCCAAGAACCTATTCAACTTTTCCGCTAAGAGGCCTAATAGACCGCTTCTACTTAACATGTCTCAGACTCACCTTCCAGACCTGCTTCTACTCCCACCTTCCCTGTCTTAGTAACTGGCACCTCAGACCAAAACTCTTGAGGTTACCCTGGTTCCTCTCTTTCTGGTAAACCTCAGGTGTCATTCATCAGGAAATCCTTGGGCTCTCTCCTGTTACCTCTGCTGCCACAATGACTACCACTTCCTCTCTTGCACGCTGGTCACACCAATCCTGTAAAAACACAAGTCTTCAACAGCTTCCCATCAGACTCAGAATAAAAGAAGCCCTCATGGCCTGCAAGGCCTGTGGGAAGTGGGCCTGGCTACCTCTCTCTTCTGTTCTCTAGCGTTCTCTCCTTTGCCTCCCGTCCTCCAGCCTCAGCAGCTGTGCCAAATCCACTCTCTTCTCTCAGGGCTTTTGTACTTACTCTCTGCCAGGGTTGCTCTTCCTCCAGTTTTCCGCATGGCTTGCTCCTTCACTTCTTTACATTTCTATTTGAAGACTCTCCCATCAGCCTCCCTAGACCACCCTGAGTAACATAGTACAGCCTCAGCACCTCACATCATTCTCTCTCCCATTACACTCTTAACATTTTTTTTTCATAGTGTTTATTATCCCATGTGATAGTACTTACATTGCAACTATGATATTTTTTTCTTCTTATTTGTCTCATCCCACTGGAATGCCAATTCCAAGAGGATAATGACTTTGTTTATCTACTGATATATCCCTAGTTCCTTGTATGGCATCTGGCATATGGTAGATCAGTGTGACTATGTTCACTTACTACCTATTATTTTTTAAGCTGGTGGCAACTATCTTTGTTTAATTCTGCATCATTAACACAATATTTTTTTTCAAACGGGGAAAAATATAATCAAGAAAGAGAGAATGGCACCAAAGCTGCCTTTTAGATTTCCATAGTAACATTTTATTTTCTATTCTAGGTAATGAATATTCGAACAGTACTGAACGGCCTGGAAAAACCACAAGGCCTTTATCCTAACTATCTGAATCCCAGTAGTGGACAATGGGGTCAATGTAAGTCAAAAGATTGTCATTGTTATAGCTCTTCGGGGTACACAGTATCATAACAGTTTAAAAAGCAAGGAAAAAAGCATAATTCTTTGGGAGAACATTTAGAAAAGGGGAAAGAAGGCATAGTTTCTTTAATAAACAGGCTTCTGTCATAAGACAGACTGTAAGTATTACCAGGGAGCTAGAGTGTTTATTTTTCATGTATAACTGTGAGCATGATGACATATAAGCACGTGTAAAGCTGTTAATCCAGAAGAGAATATCTAGTCTGGGAAGTGTGAGGATGGTAGCCTGTAACAGGCCTGGCATGTGAATAGAAGGGAAAATTGTTCCTCTGTGTTAACCACTATCCGGGTTTTATACAGAGTACCTAGCTCATTTTACTTCCTATCATTTGCTTGGCTGCAAAATGAGAGAGGAGCCTGAATCTTTAAGGGTTGGGAAATTGAAAGAGCAATCAGGGTGTTTTCTCTACTTAATTTTATGGTAGGAGATTAAGGTTTCTTGCCAGTTAAGTTACCTTCAGGATAGGAGAAAGTGGTATGCTAGAAGCCCTCACTTGAGATACTTACAGACTTTGACCAGGGATATAAAGATTCAGAGTTGTTAAAAGAAATGTTCTCAGGCTGATTGGGAGAAATGGTAGTAGATTAAGCAGCAACTGAAAGCAAGTGAAGAATACTAAGTGAGATGCCTAGCTGTGCCAAGTGTGTTAAAATGCTTCAAAATTTTTATTCTGTTTTTTTTCATTATATTTAAATATTCTTAAGTGGTTGTGCCTCACTGTTACTTTAGAAGTAGTTTTCTGAAAGAATAATTTTGTAGAAAACAATGCTAACATCTATGTTTGTGTGTTAATAATGGCTATGGAAGGCCAAGCTATTGAGACCATAGGATCATAATCAAGGTTGCCACTTAACCTAAGCATAGTCTGCAGATCACTGAACCTCCCTGAGACTTTTCAGGGCATCCTCAATGTCAAAGCTGTTTTTATAATAATACTAAGACTTTCTTCCATTGTCACTGTGTTAACATTTACGCTTACATTGCAAAAGCAATGGTGGGTAAAACTACTTAACCCACAGTGAGAACCATGGCAGCGGCACCAAGTAGCACTAATAGCCACATTCTCAGTCTTTTCTGTAGATAAACAAACAAAAATGGCAGTTTCACTTATGAGTGTCCTTAGTGAAGCAAAAACAAATTATTGATTTTAGTTAGTCTCAGCCATTGAATACACAGCTTTGTAACATTCGGTATGATTAAATAGAAAGTATACTTAAAGCACTTCTGCTGCATAGAAAAAAAAATGGTGGTTGCCTCATAGAAAAGTGCTTGGGTGATTGAGTTGTAAACTAAACTAGACACTTATTGTTTCATGAGTCACCATTTTTACTTGCAAGAACCACTGAAGATAAACTGGTTATTCAGAGTTGAGTACTTAGTAGACATGCTCTTGAAAATGAGCCTGTCACTTCATGGAAAACTGGCAGTATCTGTGCCAATGATAACTTTTGAACTTCTAAATGAAAATTAGAATTTTGGAAAACTTGTACATGCCACCATGTGCTCATTGCCTTTAACCAGCACTTAAAAGACTTTTCTGATGAGATTGGTAGTGATATTAACAAATACAGATTTTCAATATTGTGTAATGATATGTGTCAACATTTGGAAGATCTGCAAAATTCAGTGAACCAGTATTTTCCAAATGACCAATGCCTGCTTTTACTAAATCAAGTATGAGAAAAAGATCCATTCAAAATGCAAGATAGACCAATGGATTTTAATGTACACTACAAAAAAATTATTGGTATGGTTTCTAATTCCACATTGCAACTAAATTAAAATATTTAAACTTTTTAAGAAGACTACTTGTCAAGTTTTGTTGTAGTATCAAAGAAAAATATCCACAATAATTTGAAAAGACTATTAAAGTACTCTTTTATTTTCCAATGGTATGATTATGTGAAGCTAAATTTTCTCCATGTATTTCAGCCAGAATAACACACCGGTATAGTATGGATTGAATGTAGAGCAGATTTGAAAATCAAGCTGTCTTCTAGTACAACAATCATTAAATAGATTTACAAAAATGTAAAATAGTATTAGTTTGCTCACTGGTCTTTTTTATTTTGTCAAATGAGTGGATAACATTTTTGTGAAAAAATTATACTAGGTATATTGTTATTTTAAGCAAATTAATTAAAATATATTAAATTCTATTTTAATTTTCAATATGCTAAATATTGATAGATATTACATAAACAAGTTTTGGGGTACTTATTCATTTTTAAAACTGTAAAGGGGTGCTGAGACTATAAGAACTTTGAAGGTCACTAGAATATTTGGAGTAAAACAACTAGAATAGCTCTCTAAGGACAACATGACTAGATATGATTCTCTGAAACCACACTCATTTTTAGAGTTCTCCTCATGAAAAATTCAGACACTGAAGAAAAGTATCTAGGATTTGTTTTCCACCTGTGACGTAGGGTTTAGAAGTCACTATGGAAAGGAACAAAAAGACTAGTCTTTATTGAAACAGCCCAGTTTCACCTTCTGGTCACCAATATGCTATGTATTGGGCCATGTTTCCTGGTACGAAGAGCTCTTTATACTTGGATTGCTTTGGGTCAGTTTCCTGATGGAAAAACAAACAGAGTTGATGAGTCCCATATCTCTCCTCCCCGACCCCATCCTGTGTTCCAGCCACAAGGAAGACACTCTTTTGTTTTTATCCTTAATCAAGGCCTGCTAGGTCATACTCAGGTCTGGGCTTGTGTCATTTCCTCAGCCCTGTTACCATGCTTCTGACTCTGCCAAGGCCCAGGTCAGTCGCTGTTTCTTCTGGGAGACCTGCCTCTTCAAGTCCCGGGTTGGATTTTGATAGCACCCGTTCCTCCTCTGTTCGCCAAGCCCACTGCTTCCTCCCCTGTCCCAACACTTTGGGTACTTTTATATGACACTCCTTTTCCTAATGATTCATATACATACCCATCGACCTAGGGATACAAAACTTTTGAGGGTGGTGACTTTGTCTTAGTCATATTTGCTGACCCAGTACACAGCATCTTGCACCTATTAGGTGTTTACTTACTTGAATTTTGTGAATATTTGTACACTCTGCATCCAATCTTATTTTTTTGCCTCTGTTTTTAATAATGGTTCTATTTACTCTCTTTGAACAATTTGCCCCTGTGTCTCAGCTACAACCGAGAGGCAGCATCCACTCCTGGTCAATGATACTGTAAATTGTTGAGGCCAGGTGTGGAACTCAGTGTCTATAGACAGAATAATTATTAACCTCTTTGGTTATAGTATCACTAGCATCATTGGGGGATTGCTTTGAAGAGACAAGTTTCAGTTTAGAATAAGGTGACCAGACATCCCGCTTTTGGCAGGACAGTCCCGATTTTTAACAATTTATCCCGTGTCTCTCAGCGTTTTAAAAAAGTCCTGATTTTTGGAAAGAATGCACGACAAGCTAGGGAACGGCAGGAGATAGACCAAATTTTTAATCAAGAACCCCCTCCCACCCCCCCACCCCCCCACCCCCACCCCCGGTCAATGGTGTCCTGCTTTACCAATGTTAAAATCTGGTCACCTTAGTTTAGATGTAGTCTACAAAATAAAAAAATGAAGATATTGAATATTTAATCCTTTTAGACTTGATTCTGTTACTACTTGTTTTGTTTTTACTTTTTAAGTACTAGGATTCAATCCTTTTATGGGGACCTAGTTCTATTAGGAAGATAAAATGAATGAATTACCCCCTCTAGAGATGAACATAATATCTGAGTGACTAGAGTAGACATTAGCTTTAGAGCATTTGGGAATAAAAATGCCACATATGTTCTTTCCTGCTGATAAAATCAGACATGTTCTCCCCTACATCCACTAAGACATTTACATAGGACCCTGTTGCCAACACAAATATTCAGAGACAGGGGAAGCTTAGTGAGTAATATGTTAATTATTGAAAGGAATTTCTTTTGTTTTTATTCTATGTTCCTTTATTTTGATTCTTTCCAATTATTAAACTTTTATAGGCAGGCAATTAAAAAAATAGAGAGTTGACTAGCACTTACCAAAGCTAATTAAGATAAAAGTATTAATGTGTAACCCCTTTTCCTTTTTTAAAGATCACCAAACGCCCAAAGTCGCTTTTTTCATCCATTATAGAATCCTAACCCAAGGGGGAAGAAAATGAAGCTGCTTCTGGCTGTTAGTTTTCAACTCTCATTGCTTTAACTCTGCAGGACTTGTCTGGATCATGGCCATCATTTCCTATTACTTCATTTAGTCCTTGTTATTTTGACAGGAACCGGACAGTGATTTGCTGTACCATGCATCACTTGCATTTGTCTCCTGCAATCATGTTTATAACAACAGGGTTTATTATTGATGAGAGAGGTCTTAGTCTATTTAATTTGTAAATGTCAGAGGTTTCTGTGGTGATTTATTTAGGAAACTGTAAAGGTCACTTCAAACACTGCTATTTTAAGAACCTGCCGTACAATTGTAAAAACACCTTTACATTCAAATTAAAACTGTAATTCTGGACTTTCTGCAATAATAAAATCACATACTGGTATTTAACTAAAAAATATGGTCCTTCTCACTTGGATAAGTATGGTCTTTATTTAGGTTGACTTAGAAGAACGTTGCTTTCTTCATCAATTGTTTACTGAATACTGACTGTGTACAAAGGCACATTCTGGAATGGCTGAGGAACTGAACTTTATTTTAATCCATTTTCTTTAAAATGGCCACATGCTAATTGGCCATTCCAGATTCAGAGGCAGGTAGTGGTAGCTTGAGCAAGGACTGTATAGGTGAGGACAAAGAGTAGCAGGATGAGTTCAAGAGATATATGGGAAGTAAAATTAGTAGAGTTCATAATTCATTGGATATGGAAGTGGGAGAGAGAAGAAGTAAAGAATGACTTATGTGGTTGGGAGGATGATGAGGCCATGTAGTGAGATAGGAAAGAGAAGAAAAAGCTGAGGAGGAAGAATAATGAATTCAGTTTTAACCTGTTCAATTTTAGTCTATTTGTGGACTTCCAAGTGTAATTGTTTAATAGGTATCAGGAGAAAATTATCCTGATGGCTGTGTAAATACCGATTTACTTTTGTATAACTAAGTCAACAAAGGTTTTATTTTCTTTGAAATAGATATATAAAATTAGTTTGAGTTATAAAACTTAAAATGCAATTTTTCAAAAGAGTATCTTATTAATGTTCAAATTCTCTATGAACTCTAGAAATGATATTTCAAGTGGTTTACATCGGTTTTTATAGATAAACATGCTTTAAACATAAAAGTATTAATTCAAGTAATAGTCAAAAGAATACATTTAGTGCTAAATGGTGGAAAGCAAGTAGATCCAAATGTAAGACCCCACGTGGGCAGAATTAGATGATACTTACCAAAGTTGTAATCTCATTTAGCCTTTCTGAGCCTCTCTTTTCTCACTTTTAATGAGGTTACCTCCCCTACAAGATGCAAGATTGCTGGTAATGTATAGTGGATCTGGTATATTAAATGGCAGTGAAGGAGGATTGTAGAAATGGAGAATTAGGAAGAAAAACTTCCCCTGTCATCTTTCTTACTGCCCCCACACCCAAGGATTTTTGACCCTTCAAGCTTAATAATACTAGAAAACTTATCTATTAATACTAATAATAGTAATAATAATAATAAATCTCAAGCCACTTTTTTTAAAGATTTGCTAATGCTAATAGCTTTGATATAGTTTATATTACTGAGAGCTAAAGCAATTAAAATTTATTTGAATATATACTGTGAAACATTTTAATTTGGTATTTTTACTAAAGAACCAGATTTTTGGAATCAGAGGAGATTATGTAGTTTTAGCTCCATGTTTACAAAACTACCCTGGTAATTATTTAAAGCATGCTGCATCAGTTAAAAGCACATCTGCTCATTTCGGAATATCTTTCTGAAAACAAGAGATTTGTTGGAATTTAAATGTAACACTGAGTTGCAATTGATGTAGGGTTTTACATCCTAGTTGCTAATGTGATTTTGCTGCATTATCTGAATTAAAGACTGAATCACTCTAAAATTCATTTCCCTTTCTTGCAGATCATGTATCAGTTGGAGGACTTGGAGACAGCTTTTATGAATATTTGCTGAAGGCATGGTTAATGTCTGACAAGACAGATCTAGAAGCTAAGAAGATGTATTTTGATGCTGTTCAGGTAAACCCAATATTTAAATCATCTTTGCCTCTCGCCTCTAACTTGTAACTTGCATATTAATCAAGCTTTAATGAAAAAATGAAATACAACATGAGTGGATTACAAATTATTTTTACTTAGGTTGAACCCAATATCCACTAATATAATTATAACAGTAATAACCACACTTGATATGTTTAGTTCTAATAGGGCAGTTAAGTGTTTTACATGGTTCAAACCTCAGTTAAGATTTATATATCTGAAAAAAATTCACATATCTGAAAAAGAGGTACAGTATTTTTTATCAATGAGTATGAGTTTCCTGGTTAGAGTCACAGTTAAAATTATGAGGAGGAAAAAGTCCTGAATTTGTATTCTGAAAATTGACTAATTTAATATTCCTCACGGTTATAGACTATCCTAATGTCTACCTCCATTTGGAGTAAACTTATGTCCAGAGATATATGAACAGTGCTTTCAAATGAGAAACCTGAACTAACCAAACTAATATTTAAGAGATATTAGTAGTTTTCATTGGTGCTTTAATAATGGATGAGGAATGAGAGGGAACAGGTATTTGTTGAATTGCCTCCTGTGTGTTAAATAGTGTGTTAGGTAGATATTTTAAATAAAATATTTGTTTGTTTCCTCACAATAGTTTAGATATTATTCACCTAGTTTTACAGATAAGAGAACAAAACCTCAGAGCCAGTGGGTGTGAGACTAAAATTCAAACTAAAATTTGTGTCAACACCTGTTCCATTGACTCTCACCACTATGGTTTTATTTGTGCATAAAATGTCCATACTGCTTGTAAATATTTCTTTACTGGCAGTAAGTTAGTAAGCTAAGTTGGAAACTACTTATCAAAGTGTATAGGAGGTGGCCATTGTAAACAGCCTGAATCAAATTTAAGCCTCAATAAAATATGAAAATAAAATTTGAAAGTAAATGAAGTAAAAAATAAAAAAATTACTTTATATAAAATACTTGAACTTTTATCCAACTTTTCAGAAACAAAATTTTTAGCAGAATCAAGTATGTTTGTGATTGATAAAGTATTTTACATGTTAACTCATATGTTTTTTAATGATAATTATTATCAAGACATCTCTAAAAATGTAAAATTATGGCTAAAATGTCAGAAAAATTAAGCTTTTATTGATTGCTTAGAAATTTTTTTTACAACTAAGAGTAATTAATTCATATGGGGAAATGAAAATTTGTAATCCCTGTGATGTAACCACCGTTCTAAAATTGTTCTCCCTGAAAAGAAGTCTGGATGATTTTGATTTAGGCTGATTTACCTATTTCAATATAAATGAAACTTGCTTGGCTTTGGTTGACTAGATTGACTATATTGGTACCCTCCCAAGGTCAATAAGGTATTTCACTAAGTAGCACAGATACAACTCTCCTATTTCATTCACTTGTAAGAACCAGAACACCTTAGAACATTGGCCTTCATTTAGCACAGATTTTATTAAGGCACATGATGAATTTCAGAAGCCTACTAGGATATGGTCCACATGGCCTCTTCCAGCCTATTTTTCTCCATACCGTATAATTTCCATTATGTCATTGTTTAATTATCCTGGCAGACATTTTAATTATTCTAATCTTAGAAATGGCCCCTTAAGACCTTGATGTTCCAGGAAAAGCAACTTTAAAATATTCTTTGAAATACTTTTCGTCAGTTTCTAGAACTATACTCACACAGCTTTTAACATATTGTATTTAGACAAACCATTGACAGGAAAATCCATTAGGAACAAATGAAATCAAAATGTTTCCTGTTTCTCTTAATAGTAAAAACATTTTCAATCCATTGTGTGTTTTCAACTTAGAAAGCAAAGCTAGAACACTTAAACTTATGATTTTGAGACATAGCCATGTGTTGTACAGCAAAATTTTTTTGTGCTAGTTGTACATCCAGAAATTATTATTGTCAAGGAGAGGATTCCTTATTTTACTGTTCTGGACAGTTGAATTACTGGACATACAGTTCATCAGTTTTAGCATCAAATAGATTTTAGAAAGCATTTAATTAACCCCAGAGTAGTATGTTTTCTTTGGTTGTCTTCATAATAAAACATTTTGAGCTTTTAAGTAGCTATCATGGCCTCATCTGAAAACCACATTAAGAATCCCCAGTGATGCATGCTCACCTTGCACTGGAGTGAATGTGCCTGGGCAGGTGATGTAGTAGATAATTAGGATTCTATAGCCTTCATCAAATGAAATATTTTCAAATAAAGAAGGATGAAATCACAAATTATGCCATACTCTTTTTTTTTTTTCTATTCAAATCTCTATAGGACTGACACATTTTTTTAGAACTACTAAAAGAATTTTTGCCTCCTTTATACTTATTTAAAGATTTGTTTTTATTTTTTTTGACAGAGACAGATATAGAGACAGAGACAGAGAGAAAGGGGAGGGCCCAGAACAGTTTCCATAGTTGTACATCATCGGTTTTTCCACATAGTTTCATTTCACAGGTAGGTACGGGGCTACACAGGGCAGAAGCTGGACTGGGGTCTCACCCCAGTGAGAACTGAACTGGGGGCACTCCCCAGTTCAGCATATGGGTCCACACAGGCCGGGGCTGGGATTCAATCCTCGGTCCCTGGGACTGCAAAGTGAGCACTTAACCCACTGAGCCATCCCAGCTTCCCCCCTTTTTACTTACTTAAAATTTTTGATTACCACATAAACATTTCTTTGAGGTCTTGAAACTTTGTTGTAGTTCATTTTGAGAGGGGGCCACTTGGTCAGAATTATGCCAAAAATTATATAGTACTTATTCAAGATCCATAACAAGGTAATAATGTTTCTCTGATGCATGTTCAAAAGCTATTACTCTTGCCATGTAGGAAGAATAATTTCTTGGATGATGAACAAGTATCTGCTTGAAGGACTTTATTGCAATTTGTGCTGTGAGAAACCTAAATAGCTAAGATGTTCAGTCACATTAAATAAGAATGAAGTATTGATGTAATAACTAGACCATCAATAAAATTAACTTAGCCATAGTTAATGAGCACAGTAGTTTGTTTATTTATTTATTACCATCTTGGTTTCATTTGTTTACTTCTAATAAAGGTAGGGAAAGTTTTATCTGCCTGTGTATTCATTTTCATTTATTCTTCTCTATCCAAGTGTTGTCTGTGTCTGTTATTCCCATATGTGTTTCTTAAAAAACCCTCTTTTTTGATAATAGTGTAACAGGTATAGACATAATCATAACTCATTCTCTTATATGAATAGGCTAACCAGATATCCTGTTTTAAACAGGACAGAAAACAAAGGGACTGTCCTGTTTCAAATGGTACATATGGTCAACCTAGTCTAGTCTCGCTGAGCTAAATTCAAGGTGTTTTCTGTCCCATTTAACATGGGATATCTAGTCAGCCTATCAATGAAGTAATTAGGGGGAGAAGCATTGGGAAATCAGTAATTCCAAACACACTTCATTTTTGCTTTTCAAAATATAAGGCTTATTTTATTCTCTGCTTTAAAATACCAGGAGATGCCTGGATAGCTCAGCATGTTTAGCAGTTGCCTTGCAACTGTGATGCCCAGGGGTCAAATCTGGGCCTGACCCCAGCCCATGCAAACCCATACGCTGAACTGCAACTGGTAACTGCCATGACTCAGAGCAGAAGGTTCTATGGAGACTGTTTGGGCTCTCTTCTCTCTCCGCTCTCTGTCTCTCTATCTTATCTCTCTCTCATCTTCTCTCAAACAATAAAATAAATCTTAAAAAAAAAGAATACCAACAGTCCTGGAGCAGACATAAAATGTGTTTTATAAATAATTTTTTTTATATTATCATTTCTCCCAAATATACAGATCTTTTTTATTTTTTTAAATATATTTATTGGGAAGCTGGGATGGCTCAGTGGGTTAAGCACTCACTTTGCAGCCCCGGGGACCAAGGATTGAATCCCTGCCCTGGCCCATGCGGACCCATATGCTGAACTGGGGAGTGCCCCCAGTTCGGTTCTCACCGGGGTGAGACCCTCGCCCAGTTCCTGCCCCATGCAGCCCCGCGCCCATCTGTGGAATGAAACTATATAGAAAAACCGATGATGTGCAACTATGGAGACTGTTCTGGGACTTCCCCTTCTCTCTGTCTCTGTATTTCTCTCTCTCTCTCTCTCTCTCTGTCAGAAACAATAAAAATAAATCTTAAAAAATAAATAAATAAAATATATTTATTCATTTTATACTAGTGTTCCTTTTTGTAGAATTACTAGGGGGGAACTTAGTTTAATGTTACCACAGTGGAGATGTGAATGATATGATAAATGACCTTTATCAAGTGCTAGTCACAGTAGTGACCACTTTATAAGCAAAATGTTGCAGAACTTTTTCCAGCAGATACTGCTATTCCCATTTTATGGATAGGGATGCTGAGATTTAGGGATACAGTAAGTAAATTACCAAAGAGGTCACAGATAGAAAAAAAAAAACAAAAACTGCTTATCAGAGCTGGAATTTGAAGACAGGCAGTCTGGCTCAGGAACAATTGTTTCCTCACTCTGTTTTGTTCCCCCTCCAAGCCTAAGACAGGGGGAAGGAAGGGTAAATCCCACCAGCCTGCTTTCGTACACAAATATGATCAGTTACTCATCCAGGACAGGGCCTGTGCTTTGTGTTGTTTCTCCATTTGTGAAAATGAAAATATGCTATGACAACTGTTACCACTATACCAGTGGCCTGCCTTTGAGAAGGGTACAGTTTTTAGGGTATGAAGACTCTAGGGGTTTGGTTTGGGCACCAAGCAAAACTAACTGAGCTGGCCCAACAGCATTAATTCTAACTAACCAGACTACCGGTAATAAAGCATAGACTAGAGGAAGAACTCAGAAAGCAATTAACATCAAATTTCCGGTTGAATTGGATTTGTAACACCAAATTCAAATTGTATCTGTTTTATTCACACACACCCCCGCCCCCTCCTTTTTTTAATGTTGGGAAGGTGTTTACAGTATAACTTTGAGAAGAGATTACAAATGTTGAAAATAAGTATTATTTTCAGGCAATTGAGACTCACTTGATCCGCAAGTCCAGCAGGGGACTGACTTACATCGCAGAGTGGAAAGGGGGCCTTCTGGAACACAAGATGGGCCACCTGACCTGCTTTGCTGGAGGCATGTTCGCCCTGGGTGCTGACGACTCTCCCGCAGGCCTGACTCAGCACTACCTTCAACTTGGGGCTGAGATTGCACGTACCTGTCATGAATCTTACAATCGCACATGTGAGTTCATATTATTCATTTATCATCTATTCCCACATGCTTTTATTTCATTCAATAAGGAACTTCTTTGTTGCTACCTTCTTTTGAATGTGCCTGATAAAATTTAATAATCACGATTAATGTCTTAAAGGAATTTGTGTTTTTTATTTAAGAGGCACTGCTTTTCTACATAAAAAATACTGATCCTTAGTTTGCCAAGAAACAAAAATCTAGCTTCTTAAAGGATTAAGCCAGTCTAATTTAGGGACCCCTGCTTTAGGTAAATGACATTGAATAACATTTTCTGTCCCGGTTGAAAAGAAATTTAGTATCTTTTTTTTTTTTGGTAAACTATTAATAATATTTCTGGTATCTCCATGAAATACATTGTGAGTCTGGCTCCCTTCTTATAAAATGGGAGTTTGAAGCAAAAAGGGGGAAATAATCTTTCATGACATAATGATTTAGAATTCTCAACCACTGATTTTCTAGCTACTCATAGGGTATTTCATAGGGGTCTGCACCTATCTGGTGGGTGCTTAGTAAATGGTGATTATGTGAAAAAAAAAAAAGAAAGAAAGCTGACTCTGGGTGATGAACACATAACATAACATATAGACAAAGTACTATAAAATTGCATAACTGGAACCTATGTGATTTTCACTAACCAATGTCACCCCAATAAATTTAAAAATAAAAAAAAGAATCATTGCCATTTTCTAAATTGTACTCTTTTAGATGAGTAAATTTTTAAAGTATATTAAATGTTATTTACTATATGATATTTATAACTGTTCCTTAACATGATTTGACATCTTTGTTGAATGGAACTTTCTAGTTCCATTTAAGGTATAGACACTAAGCATTGTCTAAGACAACAACCGTATCACCCATTCCATGTTCTTTAGTTGTGAAACTGGGACCAGAAGCCTTCAGATTCGATGGCGGTGTTGAGGCCATTGCTACGAGGCAAAATGAAAAATACTACATCCTACGGCCAGAGGTTGTTGAGACTTACATGTACATGTGGCGACTGACTCATGATCCAAAGTACAGAAAATGGGCCTGGGAAGCTGTAGAGGTGATGTTTTAATTTGCTTATGTTTATTATAGATAAATGTGTCAGAAATAAAAATGTTCAATGGTACCTATATATCTAGCATTTCAACTTTTCTGTGATTTTTAAAGCTTTGACCAGAATTTTTTCCATTTAAGACTGAGGATTTTCAGTTAAGTCATCCTACACCTCTGGCCTCAGCTTTGCTTACTGTAACAATGAGATGGACACATATCTACCTACTTTGATATTGAAGGAGATATCTAGAAAGCCACAGTATAAAATTAAGTGTCCATTCCTATGGATGTGATGACCACTTAATTCCACGAAGGGTGACAGATAACTTGGAGATAGTCAACCCTGTCTGTTACAAAAGCCACTAGGTGCTTTCATTTTGTTTTGTTTTCTCTATCATTGTTTGGACATTGAAATGATAATATAGTATATGCTTTTACTTAAATCTAAGTATTAAAAAGATCCTATTGGAGAACTACTTTGTGCAAGAATATTCCTTCGCTAATCTCAGGTTTCTCTGAGTATCTATAAGCTTTTGCATCTATCTAGTGTGCTGTTTTAATTATCTTTATCACCTCTTGGGCCTCTTCCTGCCCAATACGGCGAATCATCTTCCTAAACTGATGTTTTGGGTGCTGGATGCCAGTGGGGGCACCCTCCAGGATATGCATCAAACAACGTCTAATTTTAAAAGTTATTATTCTGAAAGGAGAGAGAATTCAGGGGCTAAGAACCGGCAGCCACTTTAATTGAACTCTCTTATTCTCTAGCCCTCTTTGTTAGAAAGTTAGCTGTCTTCAAAAACCATCCATTAGGAATAACTTCTTCCAGAAAATCTAAAATGAATATTGCCTTCATGTAAAATTTAATATCTTAGCAAGCCGTTGCTAAGAATCTTGCTTATTACCCTCTTCATTTAATGTGTGTCTTATCACTAGTCATTAGTCATTTTAAGTAATAGCAAGTCTTTAGACCTTTTTTTTTTTTGTAAACTTTCTATTTATGTTTAGTCTGTGGTAATTCCAATATCTGTAAATTTGATTTATTCTCTGAAAAAAAAATTATTAAAATTGTAGTTTAAGTTTTGGAGATAGGGAATTATTTTGGTTTTCACTAGGCCACGAAGGAATTAATAACCTTGCAAATATCAGTTTAAATTTAAAATATCAGAAATAATGTATTTCATCAAATATAAAACACCATCATTAATTTAAAAGCACCATTATTTTATATACCACTAAGAAAGTACAACACTACCAATTAAATCATGGCATGCCAATTTTAGAGATGTGAAAATGTGAAAAATGTGTAACAGAATTGATCAAAAATGGAAAGTAAATCTCTAAGATTATATGGACAGGAGATTTTGATTTGCTTGATTCTTCAGGACAGTTTGTGGGGTAATACGGTTGGTTTTATGAATTAGGAATGTTATTGATTGCCAGATTTTCATGTAAAATATGATGTGGAATTTGTTTCCTTCTGTCACAACTCAGGGGTCCCCCTGTTTTTGCCACTAGTAACATCTCTAGGACTTGAGACATAGGGAGGGAGGAGTGCTGGGGGCTTCTGCCTTTTTGAAAAGCACAAAATGGGGAAACTGGGATGGCTTTGCAGGTTGAGCACTCACTTTGCAGCCCCGGGCTCCAGGTATCGAGTCCTGGCCTCAGCCTATGCAGACCCATATGCTGAACTGGGGTGTGCTTCCCATGTGAGAGGCTCCCAGTTTGGTTCTCACTGGAGCAAGCTTCCCAGATGTGGGAGGCCCCAGTTCAGCCCCCAGCTTATGGGGGCATGCCTCCCATGTGGGAGGCCCCAGCCTGGTTCCCACTCTGTATGGCCGCATGCCCACCTGTGTGGAACGAAACCATGTCAAAAACTGACGATGTACAACTACGGAGACTGCTCTGGGCCCTCCCCATAATCTCTGTCTCCGTTTCTCTCTGTCTCTCTCTCTCTCTCTCTCTCTCTCTCTCTCTCTCTCTCTCTCTCTCAAAAACAATAAAATACATCTCAAAACATTTTACAGGACATAACAGCACAGAAAGCAGAGATGTACAAGGTGTGGCAGCACTCTGCTTCCCTGTGTTACACCCCCTCAGCCCCGTGTTTGTTTCAGCTGCGGAGGCCATGGGCAATGCCCTCAGATGCTGGCAGCGTCACGCCACGTGCCCGTGTGGCTCAGCTGCTCCGTGTCACAGCTCCTTCCCTGCAGCTGGCTGTGCTCTGGGAAGTGTGGGCGAGTTCACAGTCCCAGGGGCTGTGCTCAACCACTGAGGTTTTGGGGTTGATAGATAACTATCCTAGTCTTCCTTCTTTGCTTTTTGTTTTGTGTTTGTTTGTGTTTGTTTGTTTTTGTATTTTCACATGTGGAAATTCTGACTGGAATTGAGGATTCACACAGTGGATTAGGTTCAAAGGGCATTGAATACCCAGCCAAGGAGTCTGGACGTGGTTCTGTAGTCAGTGGGGAATGCTATGGACTGGGCGAAGAGGCCAGTTGGACCATTCACAATTGAGATACAGGGAACTCTTTTAGGAAGTTACTGCATTGTGTAGCTGTTGGGGAGTGAAGACCTGAACTGGGGGAAGGGGGCCGTAGTGCCTCCTCCATCAGAGTGGGGTCCACAGACCACCAGCATCAAATCACTTGGTAGAAATGCAGAATCTGAGGCCCCACATCAGACCCACTGAAACAGAATCTGATTTTTAACAAAATCCTCAAGTGGTTCATGCACATTAGTTTGAGGAGCACTGGTTTGGGGGACACCAGCTGATAGTCAACCCTTAACTCATTCCTCTCTTCCCTTAGTACTTTCCACGCATGTCCTGCTTTATCATGCAGCCCGTGTGACTCAGGGTACACCGATCCCGTCCCCAGCTATGGAGTTAGGTCTGCACCAGTGGTTCTCTCAGTGTGGTTCCCAGGCTAACAACAAGCGCTTCATTTGGAAATGTGTTAGAAATGTACAACAGAAATGTAAATTCTTCCTTCTTTGAAGAATAGCGCTTAAATGCATTCTACACAGTCCCTCAGAGGATTTCTAGTGGGAGTGAGCTCTCATTGCACACACACACCTGTAACCTACTGAGCACATTTCACTGTCTCCTCTCTCTTCTGTTTCACTCTCCTCACTCAATTCCTGATGTCATGCCTCCCTCCCCAAAAAAATTCTGCACCCAACCTCTGTCTCATGCTCTATTTTCAGAGGAATCCAAAGTAAAATTTAAAGAATCTTAAACATCACTTCATCCAGCCTTCTACTGAAAGAAGACTCCTCTCTGTATCTTTACTAGGTGGCAATTCCTCATCAATTCAAGGAATTTGTGGTAAAAGGAAGTATCCTCCTAATAAAGTAATTGATTCCACCTTTAATGGCTGAAAATTCTTTTAAAACTAGAATTTACAGTATTCTATGCTCCGAGGGTACTGGAAAAATAATCCCCTCACTCTTCCGCATTTCAACTCCTCAACTATCTGAAGGCAGCATATTCTGCCAACTGTTCCTTCCCTCATATGTCCTTTCTCTCAACCTTATCATCATGACTTGGTTTCCAGCTGTGGCTTTCAGGATTGAGCATTGTGACTCAAGAATCTCTCTTCTGAGTGCTATTTCCCACAGACAATGGCCCAACTATTCTTTTAGTAGATTTATAAAGCCCATGACTTAACACTGAATTTATGGTCAATGGTGTTAGCTATAATACTACATTAGCTACTATGTTGAGACATCTCTTTTGTTCTGTGCTTGCTGTCACCCATACTTAATAGTTTGTGAAGTATTAGTCAGCCCTCTTCCTAGTCCCAGCCTTCTTTCACTGATACACTTGATAAACCTGCTTACCATGTCTTAACTACATTTCTGGACAACAGTGGCCAACAAAACATGAAGGTATAGAATCCAGTGTATAGCACTAGAGACTTCCTTCACAGGTTACCAGCAACCCATTAATTAATCACAGTTTTTCAAGCACTTGGAAATTTACCTAACAGAAAAAAAAAAAAAAGTCCACCTGAATAGTTCTTTTGCTTTTTCTCAATAAGGTCATGAAGAATTTTATTAAAATTCTCCCAATTAAACATCTGTAATTAGGAGGTCATACTAAAAGTTATACATACACATTTATATATAGGTAGGTAAATAAGAATTATAAAATGTCTATAAATGTAGTATGTATAGAGTATACGATGTCTCTGCAGGGCCACAGCAGTCGATATAAAGTCTTATAGAAGAGTGTTCTTTTCTTTCTCTGCAGTTTTCTGTAGTCCCCTAAATCTAACCTTTTCCATGTGGACATTCTGGCTCTCAGAGAGTAATTTGTCTTATCATTTCCTGCTTCTGCCTCCCCAGGTGTGACCCCTGTTTCAGATTCTTAGATACATCTATTTTGCCCGGTTCCACCGTTGTGGTCAGACCTGACTCACCAGTTAGCATTATTTATTATTAGCATTGTTTCCTGAGATCCAGTCTTGGAATGGATCAATTCTGTTTAACCTGGTAAATAAGAGAATGCCTTTTTGTTCTCACAGTGATGCTTTCTGACTCATAGAATTTAATTCGTGCTGCTTGCTGTTCTTTTCCCTTACTCCCACAACCCTCCCTCTCAAAAGAGTACAGTCACTTGGAGTCAGGTTTGTGTTTCCTCCTCTATTAGAGCACCAGTTACTGTAAGCATTCTCCTATCCTTCTTTTCTCTGCTATTAGCATAATCAGTTGCATATAGTCACTAAAAATGTAAGCATTCACTAAAACTGAGATGGACCTTACGCCTACAGGATGAGTCCCAAGAACAGATTGTTGTAACATGATGTTCTGACTGCACAATGCTGCATAGATACATCCTTCCACTGTTGAGATTCTGTAAAACCAGGGCCTGTAACGGAGCTCAAGAGAGCTGCTTGGCCCCAGCTTTACATTCCTAATGTCTTAAAATTTAGACTTGACATGAAGGTTTTTCTTTTAAGTTTAAAATGCCTCTTGGCATTTTTTCTTTTCTTTTTTTTTTTTTTTAAACCAAAAGCCCAAAAAATAAAGTAACTAGGCCTCTCTGAACCTCTCACAGGCCTCTGTCACTGTGCTAAGTATGTCTTCATCTTGTGTTATTCTCACAACAGCCCCCATGTTGAGCAAAGGGATACTGCCTGGGTTCAGGAACCTCTGAGGCCACAGTTAGCAAATCTGGAGCTGGGACGCAGCCCCTCCTGTGAAACCTTAGTCTTGTTCGTAACTACTGTGGCTCTCCACAGTAGGACTGTGGGAGAGAAAGAATGAGTGCAGGGAACTGAAAACTCTTTCTCTGTCCCAGAAGAAAGAGCTTTAAGAAATCTCTATGGGAAAGACCTCTCATTAGCTTATCGCCAAAGAACTTCAAGAAAAATCTAAGAAAATTTTTGTGGTTAAAATCTTTTTTCAGGAAGTGTCTAGAAATAGAATTTCATTATGTTCATCATAACAAACTTGCCTATTTCTTCTAAATCATGATTTTTTTTTTTCTTTCTGGTTTTAAAAATAAATTTTAGGGGAAGCTGGGATGGCTCAGTGGGTTGAGCACTCGCTTTGCCGCCCTGGGGACCGGGGATTGAATCCCAGCCCGGGCCCATGTGGACTCATATGCTGAACTGGGGTGTGCCCCCAGTTCAGTTCTTTCCAGAGCCTATGCGGGAGGCTCCTAGCCCAGTTCCTGCCCTGTGCAGCCCCGCGCCCACCTGTGGAGTAAAACTAT
This sequence comes from Craseonycteris thonglongyai, assembly GCA_004027555.1. Classification (NCBI taxonomy): domain Eukaryota; kingdom Metazoa; phylum Chordata; class Mammalia; order Chiroptera; family Craseonycteridae; genus Craseonycteris; species Craseonycteris thonglongyai. Next base: position 25,000 of record PVKE010017460.1, read on the forward strand.
ATGGAAAACTAATGCTGTCAACTACGGAGACTACTCTGGGCCCTCCCCATTCTCTCTGTCTCTCTCAGTCTGTCTCTCTGTCAAAAAACAATTTTTAAAAATATAAATAAATAAATTTTAGCTTACTCCAACATATCTAGTATTTGACTTTATATCAGAAATAACTTGATCAAAAAGGAAGGAAGGAAAAAAATAATTGGACCTGAACATTCCTTACTGCAAGGCTTTCTTCCACTCTTCTTATTCTCTGCAGCTAAGAATATAATCAAAGCTATTTTTTTTAAGTTGCTTATTTTCAGGGGCCTGTAAAAAGTACCAAATCATGAGACATCTTCTTTATACATGTAGCCTGCCAGTTAGATTTTCTTTAACCTGGTAATTAAGTGCTTCCTCTCCTGGCCCCACGCTCTGGCCCTTCTGCCCTCCAGCCATAGTGTGCAAAAATCAATTTCCTCATTATCAGTATCTGTAGATAGAAACTGAGTGCTCAGCTCCATGTCCCTGCTCATGGGATTTGCCTTCTCTCTCCTCTTTTCTGGGGTCTGCATTCTTAGAGCCGTGTTTTCCTCTAAAACCCTTTTCTAATCAATAAAGCTTTTTCTCGACTCATATGGCAAGGTCGGCACTCTTCATCTCTTTGGTAGTTGGACTAAATGGGAGAAAAAATGAGATATAATTAGGTATGTAAAAAAGGGACAGGGTTGTGATTTGTAAGAAAAGATGTAAAAATAAATTTAAAATGATGTGAAAAGCTAACTTCATCTTGTTAATGTTTTCTACATTTCCTTAATTTCATTGTAAATATTAGGGTTTTAATATTAATTATTTTTTTGGTCCATATGCTCTGAGTTAGAGCCAGGTGTAAGGTAGCAACTTTTATAAGACCATATACTTAATAGGATTAATAGGGTGCAGTGGACAGGAAATAACTTTCCTAGAGATGAATTGGTAGAATAGCTAACAAAGCGGCCAGTGTAATTTCAAAATACAAAGAGCAATTAGTAGCAAGTGGAAGGTGAGTTATTTTAGGTTGTTACCTAAATTTTTATTCTCACACTGCCCAACTCATCTCTTTTCCAAATACTTGTTATAGTCAGACAACTATAGGAAGGGGGGATCCTTTCTGTCTAGATAGTTACCAGTGGATTCTTCCCGTCTTTTTCCAGCCCAGACTAAAGAAAAGAAATACATATATTAGAAATAGAGGGTAAGCTGGGATGGCTCAGTGGGTTAAGCGCTCACTTTGAAGCCCTGGAGACTGAGGATCAAATCCTGGCTCTGGCCCAGGCAGATCCATATGCTAAACTGGGATGTGCCCCCAGTTCACTTCTTGCTGGGGGCTCCCAGCCCAGTTCCTGCCCTGTGCAGCCCCGCACCCACCTGTGGAGTGAAACTATATGGAAAATTAATGCTGTCAACTATGGAGACTGCTCTGGGCCCTCCCCTTTCTCTCTGTCTGTCTGTCTCTCTCTGTCAAAAAAAAAAGAAAAAGAAATAGATAAAAGCCACATTTTCCTCACTGCTTTCCATTTTCTTTATGTGTGTCACCAATATCATTTATTAGTACTCCACAATCCATTTTTTAAAAATAAGATGTACCGGTACTAATTAGAGTAGCAGCTGTTTTTGGTCCAGTATATTTTCTCAATCAGTGGTTTATAATCCCATTTGACATGAATAATCTTTCTAGACCAGAGGTCAGCAAATATTTTTTGTAAGGGCTAGAGAGAATGAAGTTCGGGGGCCGTACAGAGGTACTCAACTGCCATTGCATGAACAAACAGCCACAGACAACATATATAAACAAATGAGCCTGGCTGTGGTTCAGTAACACTTTATTTACCAATACAGACAGCAGACATGGGCCTCTGGTCCATAGTTGGAGGAACCCTGCTCTAGATTATAGGACAAAATAGTAAAAAAATTACTGAAAAATAATGCCAAAAGTAAATGTAGGTGTTTCCAATTAGATGAGACACTGTATTGTTCATATGTATGTCCTTTAACTTTTTATACTTTATATTGCATTTATATTTTACAGGTTTATACATTTTCACCCAGAACTGTTACAGTCAACTTGAACCTTTATTGTATTTGAATTTGACAATATAATAACAAAAATTATTGACAGTCAGTTGAGTGAAATGTAACCGCTGTTTTCACTCTTTGTAACTTAGGCCCTGGAAAATCACTGCAGAGTGAATGGAGGTTATTCAGGCCTAAGGGACGTTTACCTCAAACATGACAGTTATGATGATGTACAGCAAAGTTTCTTCCTGGCAGAGACACTAAAGTAAGTAAAACTTATTCTAAAAGTATGTGGCTGCAGTACCTGGACAGATCTTCTTTGTAGATGCCTTTCATGAACACATTCAAATACTACCAAGTATGACTGCCCCTGAATGGCACTCTACATACATGGCAATATTTGCAGATGTGTTTTCAGCCATCGTATGACTTTTGATGACTTGGGACTGCTTTGACAGTTCTCATACACTAGTCCCAAAGTACAGAGTAACTTCTTCACTCGGCATTAATGAGCATATTCCCTCAGGTCTTTGCTATACTTGACTGTTGTCCATGGCTCTCCCCAAGCTGTATGGAGACATTGATGTGGTTTTTGCTGTGTGTGGTTTCACTGCCTCATATACTCATGTTTCTCTCTCCAGATATTTGTACTTAATATTTTCTGATGACGATCTACTTCCACTGGAACATTGGATCTTCAATACTGAGGCACATCTTCTCCCTGTACTCAGTCCAAATAAAAAGGAGGTTGAAGTCAATGAAAAATAAAATTAAAAAAATATATAAAAAACATTTTATACTTTACTCTGCTACATTCCCTTCACTGCATACCTTAATAATTCCTTTTCTGGTATTCAGGCACATGATAAATTTTTATTACTAGGTCTGTGATTATTCTAAGTTCTAAAATTGTTTTGCAGTCTTTTATGTTTATTCTCAGAGGCTTAGATAGACCTAAATTCCTTATCATATCCTTTATTATTCAGCCAGTAGATCACAGGTTTTTTAATTTTAAGTAATCTGTTATCTCTGGAGTTCATGAAGGTACAGTATCATTTTTATTATACTGAATAGAATGGTATACCAATGACCTCTTAATTACAATTTTGATTTGACTGCAAAACTTTTTCCTCCTCTATGAGGAGATGATGTCTGCTTTAAGCTGTAATGTTTTGCCATGTTGCAAAAAGCCATAATAATAAATTAAATATTAAAAAAGCTTTTTTCCTTTTCAATTTCATGTGAATATGGTTTGTCTATACACCAGAGACAGATCTTATAACTGTGACAGCCTCCTTATGCAGGTCTATCATTATTTGATAGAATGTCTTCTAAAATACTTCACTCACATTATAATTTAAATTAGAATGCCATCCCAAAAGGATCGTCTCATATTGACCTCATTTCATTGGAACCACAGTATAGTTTTGTTGGTTAATTATAGTAGTGTTTCCTAATTTGTGAATTAGTTCTCAAATTTTACTTCACATTTCTGTGTCATTTCTGGATCATGTACTTTTTGATTTCTTCCATTCCCCACCACACAGTGAAGTGAGCTTTCAAGTTTTGCAGATCTCTGCTATTACTGAATTATATTTTTTTAAGGAAAATAGTGTCACTTTTACTGTGTTAGCTTTGAATTCTTACTGAATACATAAAGAATTAGGTGTCTCTAAAGTAGGGTGAGTATTTTTCATATGGATTTTACTTTGCATTTCATCTTTAACTCCTTTTTTTGTTCAGAAAAAGAATATTACATTTGGTTAAGATTTTTCAGATTTGAAAAGAGCCCTTCCTTGAATGTAGTACATTATTTCATATCAGTTTATGAAAGCAGATTTAACTCTGAAAGAAGCTTTTTCAGTGTTTCTATTCATGGTTAATTGAGGAAAACCTAATAAACTTTTAGGCCAAATAAGAATAGAGTGTGTTTTGTCTGGTTAAATTTAAAATAGAGACCCCAGTTTAGAACCAGTATATAGGATTGGATGATCCCAATCCCTTACAACCCTGTAGCAGATCGAAATACACAAAATTATATGATTCTTCAAAGCATTGTTTTGAGATTTGAGTGGTTATTCCAAGAATAGATTTGGTGACAACTTGTGTTTTCTTATCAGGTTGGTTCCTATTTTATATGTATTCTCATGAATAAGCTAATATGATGATGCATATTCTGAGGTACAATGACTTGAACCCCCTGTATTTTCAACCTACAGTGGTCAGATAGATTAGTGCAAGCCTGTGGATTAAGCTGAAGCATATGAAATGGCTGAATTTGTAGTTTCAAACCCATCCAATATTAGCAATTTCATATGGTTCAATCTAACATATTTTAAGGACAGTTATTTTCTTGGATCTCAATAGACTTCATTATTTCAGTTATTTCAGCTTTTGAAAGAGTTTGAAAAGATTTCCTTTGTCTGAAAGGACCATTTTGTGTGACATGCTCTTTTTTCAATGTTGTACATTAATCTATAGCAAAGAATAAATTAATAATATTAGTAAATGAAAAAGACCTTTGGTACATCATTATTGCCGTGTTAGTATATGTTGAGACCCAGAATATTTTCCACTCATCTTTCTTCAGCTCCTCTTACAAAATGAATGGATAGTGAGAGTCCTTTTTTCATGACTTAAAGGCAATATATAAAAGATTATTGCCAAAATTGGGCCATATATATTTAGATTATAGTTTTTATATGAATGTCCTTTTAAGTTAATTTTCTTTGCTTTTCAATTTGATTTGAAAGAGCACAAAGCTGATATGTATTTCTGCAGCAGACAGGACTTCCAAGATCAGGTTTATGTACACACTGCACTACAATGTACTTTTTGTATCTTGGTATATGTAGGCAAAACGATTGTACTACATATTGTTCTGCCAATGGCAAGAATAAAGTTTTTCAATGCTAGAACTTGGATTTTTTAAATAAGTCTCCAAACACCAAAAATATAAACACGAGAAGAGATTAATATTATGGTGATGTAATTTAATTAAAGTTATATCTTGTTAATTATTTTAAACAACTAAAATTCTTAGGTAGACACCGTCTTGCATTCATTTTCAGCAATTTCACCTGAAAAGTGAATAATTAAAATAGCACTTAACTTTATGTTTCTACATATGTCTTTGGTATATTTTGTGCAATTATATTACACATGTAATTCGTATGGCAATTTATGGAACACAGTGTTTGTCATAACTCATATGTATTACCCATTCTTTACATTGATTGTTTTTGATTTGTACATAAATTCATTCTGTCATTTCCAACTTTATATAAGTCTTTAATGTTATGGGAAACATAATAGATTGACACATAATTTTTAAAAACTATATTTGTAAAATTTCTCTATTGTGAATAAAGTCTTTTAATATATCTCCTCATTTGTTGTTTGTTTTTTTCTTTTAAGTAAGCTTTTGTATATCTCAGGGTGATTATGTACAGTTGCAAATGGAAATATTAGATCCTAATAATGACTCTATACCACACCCAGAGTATCTTGACAAGGAAACACTTTTGCATACACAGCCTTTAGTTAATCAAATACCTTTATCTAAAGTATGTTCAACACCAAGGCACATAGGGTGGAGGCGGGGAGTTGATATCAAAAATAGCATCAGGGGAAAGCCGGGACGGCTCAGCGGGTTGAGCGCTCGCTTTGAGGCCCCGAGGACC
>PVKE010017461.1:0-30718 GCA_004027555.1 Craseonycteris thonglongyai
AATTTAATAGTGGTCAGCTTATATGTACAAGGATTTACCTATCATTTCTTTATTAATGTAGTGGATGATTTCACTGTTTCTTTTTCTTTTTTTTCTTTTTTTTTCATTATTAAAAACATATTGAAGTGGGTTTCTTTTTGATTCATCTTTTTTAACATTTCTGATAATTTCCATAGGCTAGATTCCTGGAAGTGATGTAATTGAGCTGAGAATAAACATCTCTATGGTATTTTAACTTCGATTAGAAAAGTTCTTTCCAAAACACTGAGCAAAATTAACTCCAATCAACAATGTATAAGGAAGCCTGTTTAACCACATGCTTTCAAAACTGAATTTTTTATTTCTTCATTTTTGTAAAATTAAATGAAACAAACAAAAAACAAAAGAGAACCAAACAAAGACAGGAAGCTTGTTTAAATTTACCTTCCTTCTTTAATAGTCAAATACAACATTTTCCATGTTTTATTAGCCATTTGCATTTCCTCTTTGGGGAATTGTCCCCTGGATTTTGCTTGTTTTGTGTTGAAGGCTTTAGATTTCTCCCAAGTTCATGTTGTCATATTTGCAGTCTTTCTTCTCTGCTTTGTTGTCTGCCTCAGATTTTGTTTATTTGGCATATAAAAACTTTCATATCTTTTGGTTCAAGCAAAAATTTATTTTAATTCAATTTTCAAGAGTGATATCTTCATAGTTCTAAGTTCCAATAAAAGCAGAAGGAAAGTTCTATGTTTAGAGCCAAAAGTTGGATGTGATAATAATGCTTTCATGGACCATAGTAAAGCATGTCATGGGCTTTGGATTAAAAAAGAAAAACAGATCCAGCTTAGTCATTTATTAGCTTTTTGACATGGAACAAATTAATCTCACTAAACCTCAATTTTCACATCTGTAAAATGGAATGATGAAATAGTGTATAATGTTAAGGATTGTCCTGAGAATTAAGGTAATACATGCAGGGCACTTGGTATAGGATTCATGATTGACTTAAATTTAAAACAAAAAACTTTACTAAAGTATAACTGACATACAACTCTATATTAGTTTCAAGCATATAACATAATGATTTAACATTTGTATACATTGTAAAACAATATCAATAAGTCTATTTACCATTTGTCAACATACAAAATTACAAAAAATCTTTTCTTATACTGAGAACTTTCAGGATTTGCATTTTTAGCTACTTTTAAATTTGCAATATAATATTACTAACAATAGGCACCATGCTATACATTATATCTCCATAAAAGTTTAAAAAATCTTTAATGTGCTTTATTATTCTCATGTGACTCAACTATGCCCTTTAGAAATTATAACCCTTTACAATGGAACCAACACACGATATTCCAAATCATGACTTTCATTGAGTAGTAGATCATTATTTCAGAGCAGGCAAATAGCTATGTACTAGTACTGGTAGAAATAATAATAACCATCTAGTGATTTCTAAATATTTACATGTATATCTCTTTGAATCCTCACAAGAATTTCATGAGGTAGATAATTACGACCTCTGTTTTACTACAGAGGGAACATAAATGGAAAGGTCACACAGGTAAACCTGTCATAATTTATTTGGGCTGCTGTAACAAAGTACCACAGGCTGGGTGGCTTCAACAACAGAAATTTATTTTCTTACCGTTCTGGAGGCTAAAAGTCCAAGATCAACTTGCCTGGAGGGTTGATTTCTTCCAAGGCCTCTCTCTTTCCTTATCAGTGATCATCTTCTCCCCATGTCTTCACATGGTTTTCTTTCTGTACCTATCTGTGTTCAAATTCCCTCCTCCTCCTACATGGACACCCATTGTATTAGGTTAGGACCCACACTAATAACCTCATTTAAACATAATTACCTCTTTAATGACTCCATCTCCAAATACAATCACATTCTGAGAACTTCAACATAGGAATTGTGAGGGGGCACAACTCGTTCCATTTCAGTGCCCAAGGTAATAATTTAATATCTTTGAGTCAAACATGGGTACTCTGACTTCAGAGCCATATCTACTTCTTTTTACATCTTCTATTTTTGAAAGAATTTCAGACTTAGAGAAAAGTTGCACAAATGGTACAAAAAATTTTCATCTGTTTGTCATAGAGTCCCCTGTGTTAACATTTTAATATATTTATTGTATCATTCTCTGTATATGTCACAGTGTAGCTTATCAAAACTAAGAAATTATCATTAATAAAACACTATTATCTAATCTTCAGACCTTACTAGAATTCTATGTATCAATAGTCCCACTATTATCCTTTATAAAGAAAAAAGAAAAAGTTTTCTGATGGTTCAGGGTTTTGTGTTTTATTTAGTTTCCATATCTCTTGTGTTTCCTCTAATTTTATTTTACTTATTTATTTTTTATAAAGATTTATATAATTGTTTTTGACAGAGACAGAGAGAGACAGAGAGAATGGGGAGGGCCACACAGGGCAGGAACTGGGCTGGGGGCCCCTGCATGGGAAGCATGTCCCCTCAAGCCAGGGGCTGAACCAGGGGGCTGAGAACTGAACTGGGGGGCCTCCCCTATGGGATGCACACCCCAGTTCAGCATATGGATCTTCGCGGGCCAGGGCCAGGATTTGATCCTTGGTCTCCTGGCCTGCAAAGCAAGCGCTTAACCTGCTGAGCCATCCTGGCTTCCCCGTTTACTCTAATTTTAAACATACCTTCAATTGTTTTACATTTGTTATAACCCTGACATTTTTGGAGTCTACAAGCCTGATATTTTCTAAAATGTCCCTCAATTTAGGTTTGCTGATGTTTCTTCATAATTAGATTCAAGTCATGCATTTCTGTTAGAAATTTCATGAAGGGATTCTGTGTTTTTCTCAGTGTGCCATATTAAGAGGCACATCATATTGATTTGCCCCCTTACTAGTGATCCTAATTTGATCATTTGTTAAGATATTATGTGCCAGGTTTCTCCACCATATAATTACTATTTTCCATTTCCAAAATTAATAAATGTCATGTGGGGCGATACCCTGAGACAATGTGGATATTCTGTTTCTCAGCCCAATTTTACCTACAAAGTGATGATTCTTGCCTAAAAGAATTACTATGGTGATTATAAAATTCTAGTATTTATTTCTTTTTCTATGAGTTTCAATTCTACTTAAAAGAAGATTTTAACCCCCACCCCACTATTTATTTATTTTTTATTTTTTTATTTTTTTATTTATGTCAGTTTATACTCATAATTTTAATTTTATTCCATGGGTAATAATCTCTTATTGCCATTATTTATTTGTTGTTCAAATTGTCCCCATTTTGGCCTGAGATGGCCAGTTCAAGTTATTTTCTATGACTTTTTGACAAGTCCTTAGTATTCCTTGAGTATTAATTTCTAGCATAAAAGATGCCCCAAAACCATTTTGTACTCTCACAGTTTTAGTCCTGGAATTACATGTCCCTTCAAGGCGTCATGATTTCCTTGACTGGAGAATGGCCTTTAAACAATAAGAGCTGGGCTCTAGGTGTGCTCCTGGTTACTGAGGTGCAGTTGATGCCAAGCCCTCTCAGCAGAGAGCTAAAAAGTACATATATGCTTATATTCACACATGTATACAGATCATTTATCTCTAAATTGATTTTGTACACTTAAACATGTTGAAACCTTCATTTCAAGTTGTCAGGTGACTGTGATGTTACAGTTTTTCTATATCTATGTTTAAGATGATTTAATATTCTTTTGTTAAAATTGGTTAACTTTAATTTCTAAGGTGCTCAGTGCTTTCTGACTTTTATTCTGTGGGTTTATATTAATGGGGATATCAAAAGTCTAGGATTAGAAGTACAAGGAAGTGAAGTAACATTCAAAAGAAACCACGTAGATAATGACTAGAAAACATACAGGCAGAATTATGACCTTTTAATCCTTTCTGTTTTGCAGTTACCATATTTTTCCATATATAAAATTATACTTTAGAATAAAAATGTTAGATCAAAAATTGGGAGTTGTCTTATACACAGGCATAACTCATGTATTCATTTCTTAATGCCAGGTTAGAAAAGTAGGGGTTATCTTATACGATATACGTGGGTATGTCTTATACACTGAAAAATGTGGTATGTAAATATTTATGTTATATAACAGTGTTATAGCTGTACCAACCCTGAATTTTTCCCTGGAAGCACAGATAGCTGAGGAGTAGGTTCAGGTATACAGAACTCTGTCACAGATCTGGCCTCAATTCCATACTCAACTGAGTTCTGTGTGCTAGATCAGGGGTTAAAAAATTAAGATTACAACAATTTATTTATATATTGTCTAAGGATGCTTTTCTGCTACAATGAGAGTGGAGTAGTGCTGCAGAATGTAGGGTCCTCAAAGCCTAGAATATTTGCCATATGGCCCTTTACTGAAAAGGATGGGCTATTCCTATAGTAGATCATCCTGACCCCTAATGAATGTTGGTAGTTTTATTTGTTTGTTTGTTTGTTTCTTTCTTTCTTTCACCATATATAGGTCTACACACACACACACACACACACACACACACAATCTTGCAATATAATTCCATTAAAAAATATTTATACATGAGTGCTAGCTGAGGAAAAATTCTTTCAATGTTTAACTCAACATAATGTCAATGCAATTCCATTGGCATAAAGACCTCTTCTTAGATTTCAAAATAGGCTATACCAAGACAGTTCATCAAATTAGTGTTCCCATTTATTCTGTGTGGCATGCAACTTCTTTGATAATTAGGCGAATAAATTAGAATTAGACCCCAGATTTGGCAATCTGTGTCAATCCCATATGATTTATCAGTTTGGTTTTGTGGTACTGTGAGAACTTGAACATTCATATTTTTAAGAATGCCTGCATTTCTCATTAATTATTTTGAGATCTAAAAAGAAAGGGAGACATTCTCTTAGAAAGGCTATGAATACAATACCAAGTTAAAAGCCATGTGGAATGGTGTGATGTCTGCTGGTAGTGCCAAATTACTGCATGGTTGATCCACTTGCCAAAGTCAATAAGACTGCTGAAGCAACCCAAATTCCCCTTTGTTCTGCCCATAATGGGACTTGTAAAGAAGGAATGCTGGCAATATGAATTTAACCCTGGCTTTATCTTACTTAGTTTGGTCATTTAAAGAAGAAACTCTTGACATTGACTTGGTTTTTTTCTACACGTTTTACTTTATGGTGAATTAAAAATGAGGCTATGCCTCTGAGCGTCTTCAACCTCAATGCTTGCCTCAGGGCCTTCTGAACATGCTGTGGCTGCTATGAAATACTTTTTCTGAAATCAAAATATTCTTTGTCAAAATCTCCCCTCCTTCGTTTTCTGATGACTCGGGCTGCTACTTACTTTGTGCACCTATTCAGGTGTATTATGTTTTTACATCCACTTCTTTTACTGCCATAAAGCACCATCACTATGCTGCCGGCTAAGCTTTTTGTCTTAGAAGTGGTAAAGGCCACACACAAATGCAGGCACCAAAGTTAACTCTTCAATTGCTTGAAAGCAACACCCTCTAGATGTGCCTTAGATTCACACTTATGAAGTGATTACATTTTAGTTCTACAGCACAAGCCATTTTCGTGTGTTATTTCCCCAAAATCCATGAGTTCCTTAGGTGGAAAATTTGTCTCCTCATATTATAAGGTTATTAAAGCTAGCCATCAAAGCCTTTTTAAAAACTAGAAATAAACATTACAGGACTCCTGAAAGTAAGAATGCTACTTTTCTTATGTAAGAGTAGAGGCAGTATTTTAAATCTCTTTTAGCATTAGCTCTGTTTTTAATATCAGTGATATTATTGTTTACCCTTGCATAATTTGAATGCCTACAAGTATCAGTGCAGGATGCACACCACTGCAATTACCTGTGTGTCTTCATCTGTGCACTTGTGCAGTGCTGAGAGTCACTTACCACTCATGGCCCTCCCATTCTCACTTAGCAGGCCTGACACCCTTTAAAGGCTGAATCATGAAACCTCATTAATATGTTCTTTTTATCCCAGAATTTTGGCATCTTTTATTCAGTAAATCCAATTCAAAATTCTTAGGGCCACATATTTTTCAGGATTCAGAATATTTTGGAGTTTAGGGAGATATATATTAAATATCCTAACACTGCCAGTAGAATCTGGAACATCTCCCTGTAATAAGAAATATCAATATTTCTGCAGTGAATTACATAAATATTCCCAGTGGGATAAGTGAAAGTTATAAGTAGCCTCCTGTCAATTCAGATAAAATGGTGCCATCACTATGGAACGATTTCAGGTCAGTTAGGTTTTGCTGAAAAATATGTTTGATAAATCTTTAGTTTGGGTATTGCAAATGTGGAATTGTTGATCCATACAAAGGGTGAGGAGAATTTTCCATAAAAGACCATAGAGTAAATAATATAGACTTTTTAAGTTATACTGTCTCTGTCTCAAGTACTGTACTATAATCGGTGTTTGGTCATTAGATAATATGTAAACGGGTACAGCTGTGTTCCAATAAAACTATTTATGAAAAGAGGCTATGGACAAGATTAGGCCTGTGAGTTATAGTTTGCCAACACCTGATCTAGTCAATCATCCTTGTTTTAAAATTCTGTACCTGGGATATCAAATCCACTATCTAGTTGTCAATAATTTCTTTGAATTAACATTTTGAGAATAAAAAACCTTGTTTGAGAGAAAGAAGAATAGCTCTCTGCTGCTTGTCATACCCATTCTGTTACTTCTCCTTAATTTCATAACCCAAAAACATATGAGGGCTGTCCAGAAGAAATCCAGCCATTGTCAATATAATGAGAACAGTTACATGGCTAGATTCTTTCTGGACAGCCCTTGTATACAAAAATAGTACTTAGATTTAGAATAAGTATTTGGTAGCTATCTGAGTGTGATCTATAAATTAATTTGCCTTTGACTTCATGGTTAATATCACCTGATGTTAGCATTTGGAAACAAGGGGTGGCTAGAATCTAGTGGGATCAGTGATTATCACATTAGTGATTTTTAAGGAAAGAAACAATCTCTTAGACTTGACCTAACTAACTACTGGTTAACTTCTGGTTCTGTGACTGAAAACATCAAATTGAACATTTGTTCACTTAGTGTACTACTTGCTCTGTTTTGTGTTTACTTAATTAGAAATAAAAGTACATAGTTGGACTAAAACAGATAAACAACTTATAAACTATTCATGGGAGTTTACATTTTTCTCAACTCAATATGGAGCAAGACTTTACTGGGTCAAGTTTGAAAGGCTTCTTTGAAGGGACTTATTCTTTTAGTCAGTGCTGTCCAGTAGTTCTGGTCAACAGTGAGAAGAGAGAACAGAGCAGTACCCTACATGAATGGCCTCCAAGTGTGCAGAGAAATTATGGGCTCTCAGGAGATAACTGGTTGATTATTTGAGTGAGATTCAGCTTTAAGGACATGCTAACATATTTAACAAAATTAGAAGGAAAAACTCACAACAAACTCTCAGCCATGAAGATCCGATACTTTAGCCCATTGTGTAAAAGGGATAATTAAGACAACCTTGAGGACTAACTGATATTTGTTCCAATTATTTGCTAAGCTGACTGAGTAATGGTTCACACTAAACGTATTGCATATTTTGGCATCTTTGCCTAGACTGTTGCATCTGCTTCCTTGATAACTTCCTTCCTCATGTGGGGAGCTGTCTTTCTATTAATACTTGGTCTTATGAGTATCTGGATCAGATCATGTAGTTTGAGGGGCAATGAGACTATCTCTTTGTAGTTACAGTATAAACTTTCCAGACTTGACCTTAAGTCTTAAGGTAGTTGTGTTCTTAAGAAGTCTATTACACACCTTGAAGTTATTTTTTCATGGTGCTTCTCATGTGGATTCATACCTTGTTCTCTGTACTGGATTATGGGCAGTATAATATTTGGAAAGGACTTCTGTATGTCTGTAATCTCAGCATCTCCACTGGTACCTGACATATGTAGACACTAGACTTCAGATTAAACAAACAACTGCAAACATATTGTAATGATAAGTAATATTGGTATATCTAGTGGAAATGGTAACAGGTAAAAGAGGGTAGGTTTTAAGGACAAACTTTGCTTTGAACAGATTTGACTTAGACAACAATGAGGACAACTACAAAAAGACAAAAATGTTGATGGTAATAAATTCTACTTAATGTCCCTTGGATTTAAACTGGTCACTAACTAATTCGTCAGTATTAAAGATAATGAATTTATACAATCCATTTCTCTTTAAGGAAGCAAATGAATGGAAGAAAAAAGTCACTTGAAATTAAAAATCATTTGCTAAGGTATAAAGACTAGTGGGGTTAGGAGGACCAAGTACAAATGAAGGAAAGAAAATAGACATTTATAAATCATGTAATTATTAGTTGAAAAAATAATGTCTATTAAGATCTTACAGGGATACAGTTGGCCCTTGAACAACATGAGAATTATGGGGAACAACCCCCCCAAAAGTGAAAACCCACATATAACTTTTGACTCTTCCAAAACTTCTAATAGCCTACTGCTGACCAGAAGAAAGCCTTACCAATAGCATAAATGGTTGATTAACATACATTTTTCAATGTATTATATGTATTATACACACTATTTTTATAATAAGTAAGCTAGAGAAAAGAAAATTTTACTAAGAAAATAATAAGGATGAGAAAATATATTTAAAGTATTTATTGAAAAAAAAAACCACAACCATATAAGTGGACCCATGCAGTTCAAAACTGTGTTGTTCAAGTGTCAACTGTATATTACATTAGATACTGTTTTTCTTCTAGTCTGAATGTGTCAGAAAGAGAATTCTCAACCTCCCTCTCATCCCATCTGGAAATAAGGACCATGTAGCGAGCAGACCAAGACCCTTTCCCAACTGTCAGATCTTCAATGAATGAAGCCACCCCTCAAAAAACTCTGAATGGATTGCCGTTTTTTTTATGTTTAAGGCAGGCAGTAATTGCAGTTTTTTCAATTCCACTAAGTGATAATAGTTATTAATTAATAAATTAAGCCACTGGGTTCTAGAGGTGAGCTAACAGAATGATTAAAAAGGAGAGAAAGAGAATTCACAGATAATGTTCAGGTTTTATAGAAGCCTGCCACAATCGAGAGTTTATGTTTGTACATCTCTTCAGAATGGATTGCTGCACTTAAGAGCAACTTACATTGCCTACAGTGCTGTCTGTTCAGTAATTGCAGCAAAGTGAGGTACTGCACCATACATTGTCATAAAGATGTCAAGAAATGAAGGGAGATGTTCGAGGGCTCCAGCTTCTAATACTTACATTTTAAAACTGGGGGCATTAAATCCAGGGAGAATTCCTGAGTTTTCCCCCCACACACCAACAAAGAGCTTTAGATATTTCTTGAGTAAAGGCTCTCACATCAACCTCAGGAAGGATTTCTGGACTCCAGGTGGGTCTAATTCATTTTAGAAGTTAATTTTTTGGGCTTTATATTTCAAACATGATAGCTTTTATGGAGGTTTGTGGACTGTGTTTAAAAGTACTTTTTATGTCTGTATCTGGATAATAACAAGATCCCTGAAATATCATTGAAACTGTGTAAGGATTTGAAAGGCTAAAACTAAAGTTTATCTTACAGGGTTCTAGGTGGGCAAAAAGCAGGTAACATATCTCAAGTTTGTTGGAGTGTATTCCTGATACTAAAAAGAAATAGTTGAAAAGTGGAAACATCAGTCAAAATCATGATGAAGATACAAAAATGTAGCAACTTTTTAGTCTAATGTGATTTTTAAAAAACTGGTTAGAGACAACCACGATCTACGTATGAATATAGACTATGCCTATAATGTCAAGGTAATAAAATCATTAAAGTGAATCTATGACTACTCCTTTTAAGAGGAACAGTTATCTTTAGTCTTATATTAAAATTATTGGGAAGCTGGGATGGCTCAGTGGGTTAAGCGCTAGCTTTGAACCCCTGGGGACCGAGGATCAAATCCCGGGCCTGGCCCGTGCGGACCCATATGCTGAACTGGGGAGTGCCCCCAGTTCAGTTCTCACTGGGCTGAGACCTCAGCCCAGTTCCTGCCCTGTGCAGCCCCGCCCACCTGTGGGGTGAAACTATGTGAAAAAACTGATGATGTGCAACTATGGAGACTGTTCGGGGCCCTCCCCCTTCTCTCTGTCTCTGTATCTCTCTCTCTCTCCCTCTCTCTCTCTCTCTCTCTCTGTCAAAAACAATAAAAATAAATCTTTAAAAAAAAATTATTGCATAAATTCTGTTTAAGTAAAAAAAAAATTTGATCTATTTTACTCTGCTTATGTAGACATAAGAAATAAGGATTAATTGAGACCTTAAAACAAATTTTCCCGTCCAATCGTTCATTCCATTTGAACACCCCCTCCCTGCCTTATTTTTGCTTGCTTTGTAGTGAGATTCATGTTTTAAAGTTTTTTCCCCTGTATATTTTCTCTTTACTTTCATTTTTGTCTTTCCTGAATAGTTGCCTTTGGGGTCACCACAATGTACTGGAAAGTGTGATTTGTAGTCTGAAAAAAGCTAAGTTAAATCCTTGACACCACTACTTACTAGTTGCTTTGATCAACCTCTCTGAGCTTTTGTTTTCTTATGTGCACTTTGGAGGGTATGTAATACGTAGCTCAGACAGTGGTTTTGAGTTTACTATGGTACAAAAGTACTTATTCTTGGAGTAAAGAAAGAAAAGAAAAATTGGACCTGGTTGGCACATAGACAAAATCTTTGTATCTGTATTAAATTAGACTGGATTAACTTTAAGACATAATTATTTGAGAGGTAGATAGGCTTTGTAGCTATGAACACTGAGATACAGTATTTAACTATTTAACTGTGGCAATTGACACTTAATGGGTACTTAATATATGTTAATTTCATTCTTCTATACCTGACCCTATTCTCATCTCAGACCATCACACACACACACTCATACACTAATATTCATTCACACACAGATATAGTCATATATCTCTGCCTTAAATCTAACCTGTGTTTTTAGGTGTGGGTGACTTTAGTGTTCTTCTGTATACCTCCAGTTTTCAAAGAAGAGTGTAAATTTCCATATTATAGCACCAGGCCAAATTCCATTGTTTTGTTTTCAATGCTAATACATTAGAAAATCTCTTTTGTCATGAGAATAAATGTGTAGGTCTGTCCATTGGATTTTGTTATTGTAGTAATCATCTCATTTTTAAGTCTGCAATTTAAAGAATATAACTGTTAATTTCCAATTGGTGGGAGAATAAGCACATTTGTAGACAGAATGTTGTAAAACACAATGCAGATGGGAAGAATGAATTGACTATTTAAAACTGAAACAAAATTTTCAAGTAAGATTAGAAATAAGGTCAAGTTCATCATAAAAAGTCAACTTAGTATTGTCCTTGAATAACCAACCAACAAACCAATCAAACAAACAAAAATTGGAATGGTTTATGTGGGAGATCAAGAGATCAGATCTAATATTTGACATCAATTCATTGTTCATCAATAGACTAGGAAAAACAACAGTCTACATTTGTATCTAAGATGTGACATGTAAATTCCTAGGGATCTCACTCAAGGCTGTAAGCAAGTTCAGCAAAGAAGCTGACAAGATTGAAAAAGCACTTGAAGGTTAAGATGCTCTCCAGGAATTTCTGCTTCAGTCATTGCTATCACTGAACTTTTCTGCCTTTAAGGGTTTGTAATATCTAAATTCAAATTATTCCATCTCTAAAGATACTCAGTGAATTTTTTTTGACCACCAGCACAATTAAGTTTTCTTTTTCCTGTCACCTCATATCATCACCTATGACACAGCATTGTGCAGGGAGCATAAGCCTGGAGCTTTCATTCAAGGTCACCTCAAGCCCCCATAGTAAGACATTTTGAATAACTCAGAATTATTTTAACTATATATTTCTGTAGCTGTCAGATGCAAATCTTCATGGTTCATGGAAGCTCAATTTATATTCTGTATTAATAGCTTATTGAGCAAACATACTATGCCAAACTACATATATATGTAGTTTTATTTTTGATAAACTTAGTGGTCTTGGATACTCAATGAGAAATATTTTTATTATCTTTGCCTGTTTGCATTTCAAAAATTTTAAGAGTGCATTGAATTTGAGACAATTACTGGGGTTTATCGAATTTATCCTCCTGCTTGGATATGACTTTTAAAATTAAAAGGTTCATTAGATGTCCCAAGGGGAGTTTTCATAATCCAGGACAGAAAAGAGATACCATGGGTTAGGAAAACAATCCTGTCAAATGTGATATAAAATACTGGTGAAAATTGACAATTGCAGTCACACATCTCAAGGTGTGACCTCCATGAGATTACTTATAAAACATTCAAAAATTCTAATAAGCTTCATTTTTCAAATTTTCTTTATATTAAATAGTTTATGTTTGGTACTTGTTGGTACATTAATCAAGATATTGTACCAAGTAGAATATGTACTCAACACCTCTCTGGCACAAAGGGAGCAAAACCAAAGACATTTCGAGGCATTTACTTTGTAACTGATAAACCTTATGTAGATGAAACAATTAGAATATGTTTGAATTGCATAGCGAATGACTGATATTATGATAGATCAGTGTGGGATGTTAATAGCAAGCAATAACTTCACAAAGGAGAAAAAAAATAAAGATAGGGTTGTTATTTAAATAGAAAGGAAAGGGAGTTTGGATAAATATTAGTGTAGGAAAATAGCATGAGAAGAGTCATAGAAATAATAACAAACTGTGAGCTACCATAAGTGTGAAATGAGAATTGAGAAATAGTAGTGATATTTTGGACAGGTAAGAAGAAACTAATTTCTGGAAGGTTTCATATCAGCTAATGAAATTTGGGACTGATAAATTACAATCAGTGATAGGAAGGCTAGCCAAAATATTTTTAGGAGTGATACAGTATGTGTAATATATAAATAGTATTTCTGTAATATTAGTATGATAGCATATACCAATGCATCAAGGTTCCCAGTTCTTTACTTTTGAGTGAATAATATGGCAACATAAAAAAAAATGCACAAAATGATTGTGAAACTCTCAGTATTCTTTGGAGAATCTTGTGAAAAATAGGAATGGGAATGAAAGAAAATAGGTAAGAGGCAAATATTCTAAGAACCAAAATATAGCAAATGTTCATTCTGGAAACTTCATGTTAGTAATTTTCATATATATTTTCTAGAAGTTTCAGAGTTAATTTAAAAATTCCATCTTGTGAACAATAACAAAACAAATTCTGTGAGCCTTGAACACTTCACAGGTTCACTGAAAACAAGTGATGAAAGATAAGAGATATTTTAATTTCTGGTAGCTTGACTATTCCACTAGGTGTTAATCTTGTGTTGTCGAAAAGGGTCTGATACATGGTAGATACTTAATAAATGGATGTTGCACGGCTGCTTGAATACACACATTAGAGGAACAGATTTGCTAAATCTGGATTTGTCAAAATCTCTGCTAATATTCAGTGGGATAAAGACAAAGAAGTGTGTAGAAATGATTTATACTTAGAGTGGCTCTTTCCCTGTTAACTAGGCATAGTGGTTTGGCTAATACAGTAATTTTAGTTGGGAATGTCATTCTGTGCCAATACACAGGCTGAGTGCTTGGTCTTGGCTTCCATATGACTAAAAAAATGAAATGCATATTCCATTTTTGTGGGTGACACAAAAGTGTAAGATTTGGCCACAAATATCTAAACAGGCTAGAGCAGTGGTCCCCCGAATAATTTAATGAGTAACTTGAATCAAGGAGTGTGATTGGGCCGCAAGAACAAAGAGGGACGAGAGGAAGCTTTAGTGTAAGAAGTTACAGGCCAAGAATTTGTCCCTGAAGTCAGGGAATAGACCAGGAGATGTGTATGGGCTCACAAAGACAAGAAGGATGGTTCTGAGGAAAAGAGGTCCCAATTAATTATATTGCCATTTTTCTCTTCATGAAGGTGGAGACCCTAAAATTAGCCTCTATTAAATTGACACATGACTTGTTGCCATAAGGCCCATTTTAGTCCCTGTTCGCTTAGTCAGTGAAGTTACTCTCCAGTCAGACTTCATTAGTACATTAATAGTTGAAGAACCTCTAATGTGAAGATTAAGAAAAGGAAGTCATAAGTATGCTCCATCCCTTTAGCCATAGGAAGGCAGAGACATGAACTGGTTGAATAAAAATGAGAACCATTTACATTGACTCCAGCCACTTTGTTCTGTTCCTCTGTGTACAAGTGTTGGTTTCAGGCTACCCTTCAGCAGGGGAATGAATGTGTTGCGAGCATGGTTCAAGGAACTTGGTCTTTTCTGGATGAGATACACTGAGCCATCCTCAGACCTCACTCTCCTGATTGGTAGCCCATAGTTAAATTATAAGGCAGGTACTTTATTCAAATGCTCTCAAATCCCCTGTCATAGTTGTCCTTGTCCTTTTTATTATTGGGATCTTTCTGTAGAACATACTTTCCATCTGATTCCTGATTTATGTGTGGCAACTGGCGTTGTTCTTCAGGCTTGCCCAGGTTGGGTTCAAGTCTGCTGTTATTTTCTTGACTTTTCCTTATGCTCACAATATAGCCACTTTACATCTAGTCAGGATATTAGCATTTAAGGCAGTAAAAAGGGGGAGATTTCACACGGACCTCATTGTTCATTGTCCTTCTATATTAAGGAAGAAAAGTTTCCATAGGAGCTTTCTATAATAACTCCCCACAATTCTTTCCTCGCATGTCAAAGGCCCACAGTATGTTATGTGGCAGCCTCTCATTGCAGTGAAGCTGGGCAAGGGAAACATTTGGCTCTCTCACCTATAGGGTGAACAATTGCAAGGGAAAAGAGTTGGTCATAGCTTTTGTAATCTCTCAATAGTATCTGCTAATAATCCTTTTTTAATATTGTTTCTATTACTTCTATTTCCTATGTCTACTGCTACTACTAAAGAGTTTACCCTAACAAATCCCTGTAAACTCATTTGCTATCTTTCTAGTTCACCAAGAAATAAGAAATCACAAGACTTTTCCAGCATTGATTAAGATAAGTAGGTATTTGACGTAAAAGTAAGCATCCTTAATCCCACTGCTACCTCTGACAGAAGATATAACTACTACTTAGGCCATTTAAAAATACTCAGCTGCTAAGTAGGTATTCAGTCAGGAGCTCAGAATCTTTGATTGTATGCTTATGAGCCACTGGCTGTGTGATAGTTGGAATTACTCACACTTTGAAATGCCAAGTTCAGATGAAGCTTGTGAGGATTTCTAAAGCATTTGGTTTGGCCTAAGCCAGAGAAGAATGGAATAAATATGCACCATTTCGGAGCATTACCACTCACAGATCTTTCATTCTAAAATGGCTTCCTGGCAGTGATCATAACTTCTAGGCTCCTTCTCACCAAATATAAACACCTTTTCAACTTCAACCCTGGAGGCAGGGCTCAAACCTACTGTAGAGGGACACTAATTGACATCTTTCTGTGTTTCACAAATGCAACAAATTTAGATAAATTGGGTAAAAACACATAGCATTTGTTCAAAGGATGAACTATGGGTGACTTTTTGTCTTGTCCTTCAGCCATTTTCCCTTATAAACCCTTCTTGCCCTCCCCACATTTCCAGGAAGATGGTTGTATACATGTGGTTTATTTGCAAAGTAAAGACTGTCCAAGACACAGGAAAGTCTGGAGGCGCTTGATGGGGGAGGGATGAGATGAAATTGAATCAAATCTGGCTTCATGTCCAAACTGGCATGAGCTGGTAGCGCAGGTTATTTCGAATCCAGTGTTCCCTAGAAAGCCTGTAGATGCTCTTCTGTCTGTTCCCCAGCTCATTAGCAATTTTGGAAGCCAAGGCTGGATATTGGATATGGCAAGTGAAGAGAACTTTTCTATTTATCAAATGTTTGGGAATGGGAAGAAATGGAGAAAATACACAAAATCACCCTATTATTTGGAAAGTTGGAAGGCCACCAGTGGTATGTTTGCTTCACAGCTATGGTGTGAGCAGACCCAGCTGAGTTAGACCCATTGTGTTTTGTCTTTAGCATACATCTGAAAGTATTTGCAAATGTTTGGCACTTGGGAAACTGATTTTTGGCCAAGTGCATTTTCTCTTAACATAAAATGAGAGAAAAAGAGAAGGGAGAGGGAGATACTTATTCAGTGGAAGGTAAAAGGAAACTTAATCTGATCTGTCTGCTTCATTTATATTTAAGTCATCAACATGGGTTAGTGTTGGGCTCTTTACTGTCTAAAATTCAGTCAGTTTTCATGGACATATTTTTCCCAGGGAATAGGCCAGCTGTGACAGGGTGATGTTTAGGATATTGGTCCCAAAGCTAAGATTCACGAAGTTTGGCTGGAGGCAAAACCTATTTTCCTCTGCTCATTATCAAACAGTTACACGGCATGCAGTTGGCCGTTTAGCTGCCTCCTAACACCTTACAGTACCATCTTACAAACGATGCTGCTTTGTGGAAACACCTGCAGAGAGTCTTGGCTTATAAGCACCATTTGATCACACAACAGGAGCTAGGGAGGCTCATTTGCCTCTTGGCAAAACAGGTGAGGACGTATTGAGTGCTGAATTACCTTCCCTTAGCATGGCAACTCTGTTGGTTAGGGCACCTCCTGTCCCTCAGCTTGAGGAAGTGAGGACCAGTAGCTTGCAGCAGGAGGAAGTGTGTCACACAGATACACCATCTATTACCAGGAGGCTAGTTATTAGTGTAACTAGTTTTTCCCTTTATCTTATTGATGCGACCCTTAAATATTGCTCTCATTTTCCCTTGATTATTTTCTTTTCTTTTTATTTTTTTCACTGAGAGTAATATTCATTCTGGAGCAATTACTCTAGGTAGCTTTATGATTTTGGCAGACGTAAAGGGAAGAAAATATAAAGTTGGTTGTTAAACTTTTTGGTCTCAGGACTCCTTTACATTCTTAAAAATTACTGAAGACCTCACAGAACTTTAGTTTGTATGATTGACATATATATAGATATACATGTATATGTAGGTATATATATATCTATGAATCTCTCAGTATTTCCCCATATGTCAGTAGAGTATATATGTAAGCATATATTATTATAAAATAAGACCAAAAAGTATACAAATTTCTTGTTGTATTTCCAGAAAAAAAAGATACATTTCTAAAGAAAATTAATGTTTGAAATCTAAATAATATATTGGATTATATCAAAGTTTACAAATGCTAGAGCTGGTATAAACAAAGATAGTAAGTAAAAGCATAATAGAAATAATGAGGGGATAAAACTGACTTAATCTCTGAATACTCACATTTTTTTTAAAGACTATTTTTTAAAGTAGTGCTAGGTTTACACCAAAATTAGGGGTGAGGTACAGAGATTTCCCATATACTTCCTGACCTGACACATGAATAGACTTCCCAATTAAAGACATCCCCCACCAGAATGATATATTTCTTCTAATAAATAAACTCGAATTAACACATCAAAGGCCCCAAAGTTCTTAGTTTACATTATGGCTCACTCTTGGTATTTTACATTCTAGCGGTTTGGACCAATACATCATGAATCCACATGCTCCACCTATGCATCCCTTCCTTAGGGTTTAGAAAAGAAGTTAGGACCCTGTCTGGTTGCTTTAGGCAAGTGGGCCTTTTTATTGCTTGCAATTAACTGTAATATACCTCAGTATATTGATTTAGTAATGCATGTGTGTGTATGTGTGTGTATGTCTAAGAAGAATCTGGTATAGCTTATATAAAAAAGGAAGGAAGTGCTGAAAGAATAATGCAGACATGTTAGAAGAACACAGGAGCTAGTTTGCAGGGGACTTTTCCTGGCCAGCTCTGGGACAAATTGAACATCAAAGTAAATAAGGACACTAGGAGAGTATAACTTCATGGATAAATTAAAATTCCCGGACTTCACAATGATATAGATCAAGCTTGTCCAACCTGCTGCCCACAGGCCACAGCAGCCCAGGACAGCTTTGAATGGGGCCCACCACAAATTTGTAAACTGTCTTAAAACATGGGACTTTTTTGTAATTTTTTTAAGTTCATCAGCTATTGTTAGTGTTAGTGTATTTTATGTGTGGCCCAAGACAATTCTTCCAATGTGGCCAGGGAAGCCAAAAGATTGGGCACCGCTGACGTAGGTATATAGGGAGAAAGGAAAAGCTCTCCATGCAGTAACACACACACACACACACACACACACACACACACACGCACACATGCACACACAACTAAACATTTAAGAAATGATGAAATTGGTAATCACGATTCATTAAAGTTAACTTTCTGACTTTGATTATTTTATGTGGTTATGCAGACAATGTCTTATTTTTAGAAAATACACTATAGAGTAGTATTTCAGGGGGTGGAGAGAGAAAGGAGAATGAGAGAAAAAAGAGAGAAAGAATGAATCTTACTTTTGGGTCTGGGTATTTACAAATTTTTTTGCATTGTTTTTATTACTTTCTTATAAGTCTGAAATTGTCATTTTAAAAAAACTGGAACAATTAATTAAATAAGATAGAATACTTTGTCATAAACTGTATATGTAATGTAGATGTATTAATTTTACATTATATCCTAAGAACTGTGGATTAATATCTGAATGTTAAAATTAAATGCTGAGTTAATATTTTAAATATTCAAATCAGAAACTCATATTTAGAAATGGCTACATATCAGCAGTCTTATCTTTGATCAATCCAGAGATACAGCTAGTCAGCATATTAGATGTAAAATTTTTTATTATAATTAAAAAAAATTTTTAAGATCTATTTTATTGTTTTGACAGAGAGACAGAGATAGAGAGAGGCAGAAAGAAGGGGGGGGCACAGCAGTCTCAATGGTTGTACGTCATCAGTTTTCAACATAGTTTCATTCCATACAGGTAGGCAGGGGCCACACCAGGTGGGAACCAGGCCAGGGGCCTTCCGCATGGGAGGCACGCCCCCGTGAACTGGGGCCAAACCAGGGGCCTCCCACATGGGAAGCTTGCCCTGGAAAGAACCAAACCAGGGGCCTCCCACATGGGAAGCTTACCCTGGAAAGAACCAAACCGGGGGCTTCCCACATGGGAAACACACTCCAGTTCAGCATATGTCCAGTCTGCACGGGCTGGGGCCTCACTGATCCTTAAACCCTGGGGCTGCAAGGCGAGCACTTAACCTGCTGAGCCATCCCAGCCTCCCTGTTATTATGATTAATATAAGTAGTGTTCAAGATGAGTGGATTGGCTAGAAATACTCTATAGTACTTTAACCTTTTTATAAATAGAGTGTAAGAACCTATCCAGCTCGAAGGCCTCAAACATTGTAATGGGGCCCCAAGTGTAGGGTTCCAAACCATTTCACACAATACCAGAGAATTTTTTATTTTCTCTAACTAGAAATTTAGCTGAATCCTGACAATCAATAGACATTTCATCTACTTCTAGTGACCCTTTCAGGTATCAGCTTAAAGAAACCCATATACCTTGAGCTTATAGCTCACCTTGAATGATCGTCCTTGTGCCTGCTTGCTGATAGATATTTATTTGATCTGAGATCAGTTTTCACCAAAACACCCCATTTGTATCATACTACCCTTGGGTAAAGAGACTGTACTTGTTTTTTTTTAGGGCTACTGTAACAACATACCACAGACAGGGTAGCTTAAGCAACAGACATTTATTTTCTCACAGTTCTGGAGGCTAGATGTTAAAGATTAAGGTGTTGGCAGGGTTGGTTTCTTCTGAGGCCTCTCTCCTTGGCTTGCAGGTTATGCTCTGTTGCTATGTCCTCTTTCCTCTGTGTGTTGATATCCCTTACACCTCTTCCTCCTCTTATAAGGACACTAGTCAAAATGGACCAGGGCTCTATCCTAATTACCTCATTTTTAACTTAGTCACCTTTTCAAAGACCTTGTCTCCACACATGGTCACATTCTGAGACACTAGGGTTAGGATTTCAACCTGGGAAATTGAGGGGACAAGGAGAGAAAATTAAACCCATAACAAAGACTGAAACCCCAAACTTGCTGTCAGTTGTTGGAGGCTCTAATATGCATGAGAAGACTATAATAATTGCAAGTAAACAAATTGGATCAGGTCAGTTCCATCATCTCTTTACCTGAGGCCTGAGAGTAGACCCTCCAGTCAGAGTCCCCAAAGTTGCCAAGCCATTGCCCCACGGGTGCAGAACCCAGATGCTAACCAAAACTCTCCCTAGTCATGTCTAGGTATGCTGGGTATGCATTCTACGATGTTCCAGAGTACCTATAAATACAATGTGTGATAGAAATTCAGGAAACCTGCCTTGAAATCTGTGTCTAGGAGCTCTGCTATAGACCGAACCTCAGACTCCTGAGCTGGGAGCGTGCCGCTGAACGCTCTCATTAGAAACACTAACTTAATGGAATAACTGTGACGATTAACACCCCTAGCCCACAGCTGATGCATGATTGACACTCCAAAGACACCAGTGCTATCTAAGGAGGCCATGTAACTCTTTTTCTGTAGTCCCAAACCTCTCAGGTCACCCTGTGGTCTCCCTACAGCTGAATTACCACTTAGAGAATTGCTGGTGAATTTTAGTTTAACAGTAGGTGCCATAAATATTGAGACCTGCAATTTGGAACAGTCAGGAGATTTTTGGCAGTTAAGTTCTTGAAAACTCAAAATGAACCTGCTGACAAGTTTCCTGGTTACATTGAAAGCTGTGTAATATTTTGTGAATATTGAATATACCGCACAGGTAACTCCGAGGGTGAACTATTAGAACATGGCTTCGCATTCTTGCTCAATAATATTACTTTTGAGATAAAATTTAAAAATATTTTTATAATTTAGCTATTAATTAGAATCCAACCAGTATAATATCTGCTGATAGGTCCATAATAGACAATTTAAGCAGATATATATACATATATTTTTATGTAAAAAGTTCACTTGTTCATAAAATGAACACCAAACATCTGGGAACCTCTGTCTTAGAGCTCTCAAAGGGAATAGGCAGATTCCTTAACTTAACATCAATCATGTTCACCATGACTTAGGAATTTGTGGCTGAGCTAGCATGGCTTCCAGCTTTCAGTGTCAGAAGAGTTCAACCCCAGCTTCAAGATGCTTTACATTCTTTTATTATTTTTTGCTCTATTTGTTGGCAAAAACAACTCTAGTTAAATGTGGGTTGTGAATATGGCCTCTCACTCCCCACCTCAACCTTTCCTGCTATTTTTCTTTTTTCTTTTTTTTTTTTTTTTTTTTTTTTTTTTTTTT
The DNA here is from genome assembly GCA_004027555.1 of Craseonycteris thonglongyai. Classification (NCBI taxonomy): domain Eukaryota; kingdom Metazoa; phylum Chordata; class Mammalia; order Chiroptera; family Craseonycteridae; genus Craseonycteris; species Craseonycteris thonglongyai. The sequence continues at coordinate 21,220 of PVKE010017461.1, forward strand.
TTTTTTTTTTTTTTTTTTTTTTTTTTTTTTTTTGGTGCAGAAAAAATGTATGCTACCAATTTTTTTTCTTTAAGACCTCATAGTTGATGGTGTTGCTTTCTTTAGGGGAATCTAGCTAACACCATGTTTTGTCTGCCAACATGGCCATCATTAGCTCCTGGTTCTGTGGTACTCACTCTACAAGCTTTGTGTGTTTAGGCCTCGTCCCTGAGAACTGTGGTCCACGTGGCAATGAGCCGCCCAGGTGATGCTTCAAGGAAGGATGAGCAGGGAGTAAAGGGAGCAGACAACCTCCAGCTCTGGGCTCCTTCAGGGTCTGCTCAGCTGACTAGACTACTTTGTCCAACACCTGGCCTGTCTGGTGGTAGCTCACATCAGTGACTGAGTGATGTGAGGGCACCAAGGTCTGGGCATTTTGGCCCAAAGTGGGGACAATAATAGGCAACTTTTCTTTCCAGAGTTTCCTCTGAGAGGGCCACAGATTTGTTGGGCCTGCTTAGCATTAGGCTTATTTCTCTATCCAATTATCCTTCTGCATCCTTCTTTCACAGGTCCTGATCTTTAATAAATAGCTTATACCCGAATTTCCATTTAGATCAGCTTCTGGAAGACCTCGCTTATGGCAGCCTGTCTTTCTATCTAACCACCTTTTGTTTTACTTGTCTTTCCTTCCACATTGCCAGTAGCAGTGGAGAGAGGGTATCTGGTAATAGCCAACAAATTCATTTCTCACTTGCATAGCATTCTTAAACTGCACAAGACTTTTACATATTACGCTCTTCTCCATAGTTATTTCATCAACAAACACACAGGTGAGATATACTTCCTGTTGGCAGAAAGTACTCTTGAGATGGTTTAATACCTCTGGACTCTAGGGCACTGGGGGCATTTTATAGAGTCTGAGGGATTTTACCCAAGACACCAAAGAGCAAGATCTAAGCTAGAATCCACTCTGTTTCTAAACCATGGTCAAGGAAGAACAGAATACTGAGACGATTGCTAAGGGAAGATGCGAGAGGAATGTACAGATCTTTTCCCTACCACTTTCCCAGGAGAAAAGAAACAAATTCACACAACAGGAGACTTGCTTGTGATGACAAAATGGCCTCTAAAGAAAAGCACTAATATATTTATTTAAGCAAAAAAAATATTTTCTTTCCATGGTCTCTATTTTTTTCTACATTGGTCACCCGTGCCCGACACCTGACTGTCTTTTTAAGGCATTGTCACCATTCAATATTACCATCCCTGTTAATCTCCATGTATGCGGGCCACATTTGTGTTTTAAGAGGACAGGATCATCTGACACATGTGAGGAAGTGGCATGCGTTTTACATGGGGCTTAAATTTCTATGGAGGAATGAATGGCTTTGTCCTTGATCTGCTTGCCAAACTCTTTTCAATATTAATTTGCTATTTAAAAATGCATCATTTGCCTCCAAAGTAGCTCAGTGGGTGGCATTAGAGCTCATGGGCAGGCTGTGGGTCCAGAGTGAAACAGCTGATTGCTATTTATCGCACATGGCTGCTGGCTCCCCAGGATCAAAACCTTAAGCAGGACTTGGCAGAAAGGAGGGACTGCCATCTATCTCCTGGTGTTGAAACTCTAAGATTAGCGTGATCTAAACCACCCAATTCTTGGAAAGACGCTAATATAATAATATTGTTTTTAAAGGTCAAAACTTCATATTTCTCCCATTAGCTCCATCACATGTGTCTCCAAGTAGAACACACCTTTGTGGCTTCTTTTGAAACCAGCATAACTGTAGTTGGTAGCAGGCTCAAAATAAACTTTTTGTTTCTACAAAGGCAACATGCTGAAAGACACATTTCCAGCCGAATTTATGAACTGCTTCTATCCCTACCTTCCTTCCGTGCTGCTAAAAAATATGGGGTTAGACTAGAGCCAGACAGATGTTATAACTACCGTTGGAAAGAAATATAGATTTTAAGTGGGAGGCTATATAGACACTGAGATAGAACCATGAAAATGTGATCTGAGTGGTTGAGCTTTAACTCAGCAGAAATACTTGTTCTGTTTAGTGTTTGTTATTCTCAAATGATAAATCTTAGCGAAAACAGTTCTAGAGAAAGTGAAACCAGAAGTTTATTATGAAAATGAACACAGAACTGAAGATGTGTTACGAGTCCCATATAATTGCCTGACGGGGGTGTAGCTAATCGGGCACAGCATCAAGCTGAGGCTAGAAGCTCCATTCAGTACACTGTGATCTGTTATCTCCCCTTGAATATTCTGGTACTGTTTTGTTTGGGGGTGTTTTCATCTCACTCTCACATAAATAGTGCCCAGGAATCATGTTGTTTTATTAAGACTAGGGACTTTCCTGAAAGAAAAAAAAATGTTTAGTAATAGAACATGATTATTCTTCCCTGTGTTTATAGACGGAAGTAAGCAGACTTTTTCTATAAAAAGTAGCGAGAGTTCCCATCATACTTCAGAGCAAGGCTGTTATTCATTCATTCATTTACTTATTCATTCATCCCTGGATAAAGCATTTATTGAGCCTGTATTACAGGGGTTGCGATTATAAAAAGAGTAAAACTGATATTGAGTTTCTTTCAGTGCTCCACTGCTTGTATATAGTAAAATCTCCAGTGGTTGATTAATTGCCCCGTTATATACCCCTCCCTGTACCCATCCTTTTCTATGTAACTTTGGAGTAGTCTCCCACTCTGCCTGCACCTAGACATATATCTTGTTTGCTTATAGGGATAATCACAAATATGGAACAAACAGAGCCTCCACATTGTTTTCTCAACTTTATTGAGGAATAATTGACAAATATAATTCTACATATTTAAAGTATATAGTGTGTTGATTTGATATACGTATACATTATGAAATGACCACCATGATCAAGATAATTAATACATCCATCCTCTTATATAGTTAACTCTGTGTGTGTGTGTGTGTATGGTGAGAATGCTTAAGATTTACTCTTAGCAACTTCTAAGTACATAATGCTGTATTACTAACTATAGTCATCTTGCTGTACATTAAATCCTTAAAACTTATTCTCTCATAATTGAATGTTTGTATCATTTGACCTAAATTTTCCCATTTTCTCCTCCTCCCAGGTTCTGAGAACCACCATCCTATCCTCTGTTTCTATGAAATTGGCTTTCTAAACAAGATTCCACATATAAGTGATATCATAGAGTATTTGTCTTTTCCTGTTAGGCTTATTTCACTTAGAATAATACCCTCCAGTTTCATCCAGGTGGTCACAAGTGACAGAATTTTCTTATTTTCTATGGCTTTTGCCTTTATAATATTCACATATATTATATATTTATAAATATATTATGTATTTATAAATAATGCTGCAGTGAACATGAGAGTGCAAATATCTCTTTGGTATTTTACTTTATTTTTGGATATATACCTAGAAGTGGAGTTGTTGGATCATATGCTAGCTCTATTTTTAATTTTCTGATTAACTGCCATACTGATTTCCATCATGGCTGTACCAATTTACACTCCCACCAACAGTGTATAAGGGTATCCTTTTCTCCACAACCTCACTAATACTTGTTATCTTTTCTTTTTGATATAGCTATCCTGACATGGGTGAGGTGATGGCTCATGGTTTTTATTTGCATATCTCTGACAATTAGTGGTGTTGAGATACCTTTTATATTTCTATTGGCCATTTGTATGTCTCCTTTGGGAAAATATCCACTCAGGTTTTATGTCCATTTTTAAGTTGGGTTATTAGCTTTTTTTTTCCTACTTAGTGGTATGAGTGTTTTATATATTTTGATTTTTAACTCTTTATGAGATACATGGTTTGCAGATACATCCTCCCATTCTGTAAGCTGCCCTTTCTATTTATTGATGGTTTTCTTTGCTGTGCAGCAGCTCTTAGTTTGATGTCATCCCACTAGTTTCAGCTTTTGTTTCCTGTGCTTTTCCTGTCTTACCTAAGAAATCAAAATTTAAACAAGGAGGTGAAAATCCTGCACATTGAACACTATAAAACATTAATGGAAAAAAAACTGAAGAAAACACAAGTATATGGGAAAATCTCTTATGTTCTTGGATTAGGAGAATTAATATTATGAAAATGTCCATACTACCCAAACCAATCACAGATTTAATGCAATCCCTAGCAAAATTCTAATAGTATTTTCAAAGAAATAGAAAAAAAAACAAAAAAAAAAACTATCCTAAAATTTGTATGAAACCACGAAAGACACCAAATAGCCAAAGCAAGTTTAAGAAAGAAAAACAAAACAGGAGGCATCACGTTTCTCACATCCAAGTACATTACAAAGATGCAGTAATCAAAACAGTATGATATTTGCATAAACACAGGCAAATAAAACACTGGAACAGAATAGAAAGCCCAGAAATAAACCCACGCATATGCAATCAACCAGTCCTTGACAAGGTCTCCCAGAACACAAAAGAGGGATAGGATCCTCTCTTCGGTACATGGTGTGCATGATGTTGGAAAAATTAGAAATCCTCATGCAAAAAAATGAAACCGGGGCCTTGTCTTATACCACTCACAAAAATTCACTTGAGAGGGATTCTTGCGTCAATAAATGCAAAACTTTAGGGAGCCGGGATGGCTCAGTGGGTTAAGGACTCGATTTGCATCCCTGGGGACCAATGATCAAATCCCAACCCTGGCCTGTGCAGACCTATAAGTTGAACTGGGGTGTGCTTCCTATGCTGGAGGCCCTAGTTCAACCCCTGGCTCAAGGGGGCATGCTTCCCATGTGGGAGGTCCCCAGCCCAGTTTCCACCCTTTGCAGCCCCCACCCACCTGTGTGGAATGAAACCATGTCAAAAAACTGATGGTGTACAACTATGAAGACTGCTCTGGGCCTTTCCCTTCTCCCTGTCTCTCTCTGTCTCTGTCTCAGTATGTCTCTGTCAAAAACAATAAAATAAATCTTTATACATAAATAAATTAAATAAATAAATAAATAAATAAATGCAATACTTTAAACCATAAAACTTCTAGAAAAAAAGACGAGGGGCTTTATGACATGGTAGTTGCTCGTTCTTGCCCTTTATCATCAACAGAACATGCCTGGACCATTCTGTTGAAGGGTAAGAGATATGTGGAACAGGACCGTTGCCTCAGGCATTGGTGTGGAGGAGATCCTAGCTCATCAATAGCCAGCCTTCTCCTGGACATGTGCAGAAGCTCAGCCAACATCAGCAGAACTACCCAGAAGACCCACGGATGTCCTCCAATGCATGGATGAGTATAGTAGCATTAGCCAGGCCCTGTCCAGTCTAGATTAGGGGCTAACTAACTATCACTGTGTGCCACTAAGGTGTGTGGTTGTTACATTGCTGCCAGGGCTAACTGCCATATCAGGCCAAGAACTGGGCCGAAGACTCTTCCTGTTGCAAAGGCTTCAGCTGACCTTCCTATAGAATTCTGATTAGATTTAAAGCACTTCACAAAGACTGACATTTTGCTTATTTTTGCCTTTAAAGTTATTGTGTACTTAACAGCTTCTGAGCCACAGGAGTCACGTACGAGTATATCATGTGTTGTCAAATGCATTCAGGGTGTTTTCTTCTGGCCAGTATAGTTGTTAGTGAGCAATGGTATCTCCTGGTCAATAGATTACCAAATGAGCATCAGCTTGTAAGTCTATCTTCCCTAATCATGTGCTTTGAAGACTTCTCCACAATCTACTTATCTCTATCCAGGTCTGGCTCCTGGCCACAGGCAGCCCTTACCTAAAGGTTTTCCAGGGGCACCCCAGCTTTTGTATGCAGAACTATCTCCTCAGGCTAACTAAATAACAGAAATAAAATGCATACAGTTTGATTTGGCTTTACTCTTCTTCAATTACTTTACATATTATTTAGAAAGATTTATATTGTGAGAAGTATTAATATTGATTAAATGTTGTATATGTATCATGGCTGTAATAAATTGGACATCAGATTCTTGAAGTAGTAAGTAACCTAGTATATAACATTGAAAATTGAAACGTGTATCAAACATCCTATAGCAATAATGTCTGCCGTAGGAATAAGAGTAACTATAAATTTCCAACTGCTTGCACGTAGAACCAGACAACTTTAGCTCTTAGAAGGTCTCAGAGTTATCTCTAAATCTGTGGTTTGTTTAACAGATCATGAAAATTGGGGGAAAAAAATATTGACAAGGTCAAACTGACAAATTTGAGACTACTGTCTAATAATTCAATGAGATAAATTTTTTTAAATTTCTTATTAAAAGTTAAAATTGTCTTATCCAATTGCTCACCTATGTAATATTTTTATGTGATACTTTCATTTTTACTATTAAAAAATTTTCTAGATAATTTATTTGTCACTACAAGGCTTTAATAATTATATAAGGGAAGCAGGAGCAAGATCAAAAAATAGTAAAGCCCAAAAGTTTCAGAATGAGCCTTTCCTGCTTTTGTCATAACCACTTATTAGCTCTGAGCTACAACTGTATTGGCCAAGTTATTTCATTTCTTTGAAACTTGGTTGTCTCATCTATAAAGAGGGCCTAGCTCAGAAGCAAGAAAGGAATTAGATAAATATGTAAAGAGCTTAGTGCAATGCCTAGCAAATAGTAAACACTCAAAATGATAGCTATTAATGTGTTTAACTCTCTCTACTTCTTGCCTAATCTTTAGTAGTATTGTGTCACGGTGGACTGGGAAAGGACTCTTGGCAAATTCTAAGGACCATGCAATTAAAACATGTGGAACTGGCCTCCTGACAGACAATATAAGAATAAAAAGAAAAAAAATTACAACCCCAGCATCTCATACAAGAGTTTATCTTTATGTTAGAAAAAGACTTCAGGAAAGAGACTTCATCAAGAGCAAAGATGCTACAGGACAGGTGTTGGAGGTATGAAGACTGAGCATCTGTTCTACAGAAAATAGCTTACTTTGGGAAAAAATTAATTGTATGATGAGAAGACAGTGTCAAATGCTTCTCCTTCACCCTCAGGCATTTGAACTCAAAAGTGTACAGGAGACTATGGATATTACAATGGAACCTGTTGAGGAAGTTATAAGGCAGAGTGGGGTGGGGTGGGGTGGGCAGCTAAGACCTGAAAAGGTGACTTAGCTAGACTTGGGCTCAAAATTATGATGCATAGGTGGAGAAATTCTAGCAAGGATCTAAATCCGTTTTTCAGTCTAACAGGTCTTTGGGATTTAGGGGTGTGGGCTAGCATTTGACTAACTAGGCTGGGCCATAAAATCATATTTAAATATTCTACACAAAGAATAGCACACAAATCTAAAATACAAAGCTTTTACTTACATTTGAAAACAGGTGATAATTTCTCATTGTGAAACAAAAATAAACTTAATTATTACTCTTATTTTGGAGGCAGTGGGGGATCAGGCAGAGGGCAGGAAATCAATAAGTTACTCCAAGACAGTTCATACTATTTACATGAAGACAAAAATAGAAATGTCCCTAACCCTTAGTGCCAGTCATTGCTATTAAACTGCATGGGGACAGTTGCCTTAAGGAATTAAAATAGCCAATAAGAAGTGACACAAAGCATTTACTCACCATTTATTTTTATAGCTGTAATACACTTGGACACTGTTTATTCCATAGGGCTGCAGGAACAGACTAGCACCCACTTGGTGGCTAAAACAATAGAATTTTATTTTCTCACAGATCTAGAGTCTAGAAATGCTAACTCAGAAGATCAGTACGGCTACACTCCTTGTGAAAGCTCTCAGGAAGAATTCTTTGCCTCTTCGTAGCTTTGAGTAGTTGCTAGGAATCCCTGGCATTCTTTGTCTTACAGCTGCATCACACCAATTTCTGCCTCCATCTTCCCACGGCCATCTTCCCTCTGTGTATGTCTCCAGATCTAGTCGTCCTCTCCTCTTCTTAGAAGGATATCAGTCATATTGGATTTAGGGCCCACTCAATTCCTGTATGATCTCGCCTTATTTTGAGGAAAAGACCCTGCTTCCAAAGAAGGTCATATTCTGGGGGCTGGTGGACATGAGTTTTGGGAACACTATTCAACCCTGTACAGACACCAAAATCAACAGACAGCAGTCCTGCCTGAAAATTAGTCAGTATTTCTAAAATGCAGAGCAGTATCTGCAACATACTTTGTTAGATGGGAAAGCTAAAATTTGTTTTTGGTGGATGTGAAACACCTCTGGTTTTTCATTTTTTGTTTCTTTTCTCTCTCTTTCCTTCCTTCTTTTCCTTCCTTCTTTTCTTTCTTTCTTTTTGTAAACTGTATTGACATCATTCCACATTTAAGTTGGAGGAAGAAAAACAAAAACATATTTATATATGGATATTATGTGGTATATTGATATAATATGATATATTATGATTATATTATGATACATTATGATATATATGTACATATATATAGTCTACAGTCTATCTTGTTAAATTATTTGCTAGAAAATAATATGTACCAAATATGTCTGCTTCCTTCCCACCTCTTGCCTGACAATTAGGGGTCCTGAATTCAATTCTCAACTTCCCCACTGTAAGACCACGATTTATCAACCTCTCTATATCTCTAAAGTGGGATACTTGACCTATATTGCAAATCCATTGTGAGAATTAAATATGATAATAGAAATGAAAAGACTTTGAATTCTAAAAGAAAAATGTTCTCATACTTGCCAAAATTGCTATTTGATCTATTTGAAAATGCAGTGAATATTCTTGGCAAAGCTTAAGATATATTGTCTCCTCTGGCTATACAACAAAAATGGCCACCATTTATTGAACAGCTGCTACAAAACACTGTATGAGTTGCTTTATATAAATTATTGCTAGTGCTCAAATGACTCTGAAAAATAGGCTTTCTTATTCCCATTTTACAGAGAAATAGTTGAGGAGAAAAGGGACTAGGTAAACTCTACAAGCTGCTCCTGGTCAACTCAACTCCAGCTTCAAAGTCAGTCAACTTGCAAATGGCAGGGCCAGAATTCTTTGCCAAAGCCAAGGAAGTTTTCCTTTCTTTCCCCTCCACTAAGAGTCTCCTGGCATTTTTCATCACACACTTATCTTCATCACTTTCCCACTGTCTCCCGTATGAACGATGTTGAGCAAATTAGTCCCTTGATTTAAAAAACCAATCTCAATCCCAATTATTTGATGGCACTTGGGTTTAATCAAAACAAATCATTTGAGAGAATTATTTGGTTTTCATGTGGTTATGAGTAGGCTGAGTTTCTGTGCCTTCATGCAGATGGAATTAAAATGAACCAATGGTGTTCTCTACACAGTTCTGCAGATCTAAGTGCCACCAGTTCTCCACTTAATCCTCAGCTTAGTGCTGGTGTTCAATGGCAGCAAGCAAGGATTTTCTACTTGCTCCTCTGTTCCAGCTTAGCAGAAAGCCAGAGCACTCAGGAAAAACTGGGGCCCTGCCAAGTTCATCTGCCTCTCCACTGTGAGGAATAGAGTGTGCTGATCTGAGGTACACAGAAGATGGAATTTGAGAAGACAGTGTTAATTTCTAATTATTTTTTATCC
>PVKE010017462.1:0-30747 GCA_004027555.1 Craseonycteris thonglongyai
CGGGGGGACAGTTGTGGGGGGAGGTGGGAGTGGGCACTAGATATAAGGTGATGGAAGGGGAACTGATACTGAGTGATGGGCACATAATACGATGCATGAATGATGTGAGGTGGACTTGTACATCTGTAAACTGTCTAATTGTTACCAACCAATGTAACCTCATCAAATTTAACAATAAATTAAAAAAAAAAAAAAAGAAGTCTGGTGATGTTTAGGAGGAGCACAAGATGGAGTTTGAGCACTTGACCTTTGAAATTATAATAAACTGACATATATTAGGTAAGTGACACTTAGCAAGTTATATTCTCTGTAAAATAAAGTTGTTTTAAAACTAAGATTTCCGGTCAAGTTGGCAGAGTAAACACTGCTTCCCCCCTCTCATACCCATATCAGAATTACAACTAAACTACAGAGCAACCATCATTGAGAATTGTCTGAACTCTAGTTGAACTGAAGTCCCACAACTAAAAATATACAGAAGTAGCCACCTCAAGATTAGCAAGAGGGGTGGAGACACAGAATGGGCAGGTCCCATACCCATGAGTGACAATTAAAAATCAGGAGGGATGGGGATGTCAGGATGGCTCAGTGGGTAAAGCGCTCACTTTGCAGCCCCGGGGACCAAGGATCGAATCCTGGCCCTGGCCCATGAGGACCCATATGCTATGGAGTGCCCCCAGTTCAGTTCTCACCAGGGTCAGACCCCAGCCCAGTTCCTGCCCTGTGCAGCCCCGCACCCACCTGTGGAATGAAACTATGTGGAAAAAACAATGATGTGCAATTATGGAGACTGTTCTGGGCCCTCCCCCTTCTCTCTGTCTCTGTATCTCTCTCTCTCTCTCTTTCAAAAAAACAATAAAAATAACTCTAAAAAAACCAAAAAACAAAATCAGGAGGAATATCTTGGCTCGAAAGGCTTCCCCCCAAGGAGCAAGGGGTCCCAGCTCCACACCAGGTTCCCCAAACCAGGGCTCCAATGCCAGGAAGAGGAGTCCCCACAACTTCTGGCTGTGAAAACCAGCAGAATGTGGCTGAGTGAGACAGAGGTTGGCTGAGGTCCCAGATTCTCCTTTTAAATGTCCCACATGCAAACTTACAGACAAGACTCACTTGCCCTGACTTCCAGTGCAGAGGCAGCAGCTCAAAAGGAGCCAGGCACATACAGAGAAACTGAATTGACTCACTTCAGGGTGAGGGCTGGAGGGGCAACTTTCTTCCAGACAGGAGTGTTGGCAGAATCCATTGTTTGTTTGTCAAGCCCTCCCTCCCTGCAGGTGCATAGATGCAGGCAGCTACCATATCTGAGTCTCCATCAACCTGGCCAATGCCAATCACCCCATCCTTGTGAATCCCTGAGACACACTCCCTACCCCCAACCAACTTTCAGGCACAACCAAGTTCCTTCCAGTGGTTTTTCCATACAAACAGCCAGTATTGGCTTATGCTGCAGACTTTACTGAAGTCTCCCAAAGGTTCAGAAAAACTAACCAAGCAGCATCTGGTCTCTGCATGTCCTATAACTCTTGTTGAGCAGCCCTAGGCCAGGCACTAGTGGCAGCCAGCCTTGGTTTGTGACTTGTCCTCTCCCTGGCACCTCCAAGCCCAGTGCTAGTGGTAGCCATCTGCAGATTATTTTGTGGCTCGTGCCAGAAGGCTGAACTGGCATGTGGTGGGGCCTTTCCCAGGAGGCCCCAGGGATGGCAGGCCTGGTGGCAAGCTTCAAATCAAGCTGGAACATCACCAGGCTCCCTCCAAGGATGACACACCCAAAGGGGACACCGGGCAGCTACCAGAGACATATTAAAGCAAATCTTGCTCTGTAGGGTCAGCCCCCACACAACAGTCTCTCTACTGTAGTCATGACCAGTCCTCACCCCCAATCAGCCCAAAGGCCAATCCATCCCACTGACATGCCAACAGCTATCAAGGGTCAATTACAACAGGGGGGCACACACAACCCACACAAGAGCCATACCTCAAGTGCCTAGTTCAGGTGACCAGGAGACCATGTTACTGGGTTCCACAGGACACCTACTACATAAGGCCACTCTACTAAGACTGGAAAGCATAGCAGTCCTACTTAACAAAAAGAAACAAAAACAGTGAGGCAGCCAAATTAGGGAGAAAAAAGAAAAAGGTTCCAAACAAAAGAATACAACAAAGCTCCAGAAAAAGATTGAAACAAAATAAAGACAAACAATCTACCAAACACAGAGTTCAAAACACTAGTTATAAGGATGCTCAGTGATCTCAGGGAGAACTTCAACAAAGAAAGAGAAAACAAAAAAGGGAAGATAGAAAACAGGAACAAAAAAGTCATAAATAAAGAATACAAAAGAATTTTCAATAACCGAAATGAAGAATATGTTAGAGGAAATCAACAGCAGATTAGATGAAGCAGAGGGTTGAATCAGAAATTTAAAAGATAAGAACAGAACAGAACCTGATCAGAACAGCAAAAGAAAAGAATTAAAAAAAAAAAAAAAAAAAAAAAAAAAAAAAAAAAAAAAAAAAAAAAAAAAAAAAAAAAAAAAAAAAAAAAAAAAAAAAAAAAAAAAAAAAGATAGTGTAAGGAGCATTTGGGACAATATCAAGCGTACCAACACTCGTATCATAAAAGCTATCAAAAAAGAAGACAGAGACCAAGGAATTGAAAACCTATTTGAAGAAATAATGATGGAAAAATTCCCTAACCTGCAAAGAAAATAGACATACAAATCCAAGAAGTGCACAGAATCTCAAACAAGAAGAACCCAAACAGGCCCACACCAAAATACATCATAATTGAAACACCAATGGTTAAAGAAAAAGAAAGATCTCAAAAGTAGCAAGAGAAAAGCAGTTAAGTTACCTACAAGGGAACTGTCATAAAACTGATTTCTCAACAGAAATTTTGCAGGCCAGAAGACATCGGTACAAAACATTCAAAGTGATAGAAAGCAAGGACCTATAACTGAGATTACTCTACTCAGCCAAGCTATCATTTAAAATTGAAGGAGAGATAAAGAGTTTCCCTGACAAGAAAAAGCTAAAGAAGTGCCCCACCATCAAACCAGTATTACAAGAAATGTTAAGGGGATTCATTTAAAAAGAAGAAAAAAATAGCATAAAAATATGAATAAAATGGTAATAACTATATATCCATCAATAATTACTTTAAATGCCAATGGATAAATGCTCCAATTAAAAGATAGTGTGGGTGACTAAATAAGAAAACAAGACCTTACATATGTTACCTAAAACAGACACACTTCAGATTGAATGGCATACAAAGACTACAAGTAAAAGGATAGGAAAAAAGATATTTCATGAAATAAACACACACACAAAAAATTGGAGTAGCACAAAACATACTTCAAAACAAAGGCTATGACAAGAAACAAAGAAGGACCCAGTGATCCCACTACTGGGTATGTATCTGAAGAAATCCAAAACTCTACTTTGAAGGAATGTGTGCATTTATATATTCAGTGCAGCACTGTGTACATGGCCAGGATGTGGAGGCAGCCTGGGTTTCTGTCAATGAATAAATGGATAAAGTGCAGGTTGTACTTATAAACAATGGAACACTGCTTGGCCATGAAAGGAAATGGGTTCTTGCCATCTGCAGTGGCATGGATAAACTGGGAGTGTACTGGGTTGAGTAGAGTATGTCTGACAGAGAAAGATAGATGCAATGTGATTTTTGCTTATATGTAGAATCTAAAGAACAACAACAACAAATCAAGCAAGACAGAAAAAAATCATAGATACAGAGAACATTTTGATGGCTGCCAGATGGGAGGGTGGTGATGGGGGTAGATGAAAAAGGGTAAGGAATTAAGAAGTACAAATTGGTTGTTAGAAATAGTCATGAGGATTTAGGGTTTAGTATAAGAAATATAATAAATAATATTGTAATAACTATGTATGGTGTCAGATGGGTACTAGATTTATTGGGGTAATACATAGAAGGGAGTTGAGGCACAGGTTGAGAAAAATGAAGGAATTAAGTTTAATACAAATTGGTTGTTACAAAATAGTCATGGAAATGTAAGGTAAAGCATAGGAATACCGTCAATAATATAGTAATAACTAATGTATAGTGCTAAGTGGGTACTAGATCAGTCTAGGAGGTCACTTCCTAAACTATATAAATGTCTAACCACAATTCTGTATACCTGAAATTAATATAAAATAATATTGAACGTCACCTGTAATTGAAAATTTTAAAAAGGGGAAATGGTGAAGGGAATAAAAAGTTCAAATTTCCAGGTATAAAGCAAATAAGTCATGAGCATATAATATACAGCAGAGCAAATATAGTCAATAGTATTGTGATAGCATGTAGTGTCAGATGGTTGCTGTACGTAGCATAGTGATCAGTTCTTTATATTAATGTTAAATAACTATGATGTATACCTGAAACTAATATAATATTATATATTTTAATAAAAATCTTTTTACTACAAATTTTATTAAAAATTTAGGTTTTTATATAATATGTTTATATCACTTAGCACACTACCTAGCATATAATATGTGTGCAGTGTAATAGCTTTTTTTTTTTAAAGATTTATTTATTGTTTTTGACAGAGAGAGAGAGAGAGAGAGAGAGAGAGAGAGAGATACAGAGTCAGAGACAGAGAGAAGGTGGAGGGTCCAGAACAGTCTCCATAGTTGCACATCATCGGTTTCTCCACATAGTTTCATTCCACAGGTGGGAGAGGGGCTGCACAGGGCAGGAACTGGGCGGGGGTCTCACCCCGGTGAACTGGGGGCACTCCCCAGTTCAGCACATGGGTCCACACGGGCCGGGGCTGGGATTCGATCCTCGGTCCCCGGGGCTGCAAAGTCAGCGTCTAACCCACTGAGCCATCCCGGCTTCCCCTATAATAGCTCTTTTGATTACTGTATTTTTAAGGGGGATGTATGAGGTATTCTAAAGTCAAGTTCATGGGAATCACAACCTCGCTGGATGGCATCGTACTAAAGCAAGTCTAAGACTGCTAAATAAAATAGATGAAATCATGACAAAGGAAAAAGGAGTTACCAAACTGTGGGTGGTCATGTGTAATTTTGTAGGTGATTTCTGAGGCACTGGCACCTGGAGCTTCGGCCTGTAAGATTCTGTTGGTAATCTGCAGCATCCCCCCTTCGGGAACCCAAACCATTGAATTAGCCACAAGCCAAAGACCTCCATCGTTCTAGAATAAGAAAAGAATAGTATTAGGTACAAGCAATGTAAGAAAATATGAATGCTTAAAATAATAAGTTATCAGAATCTATTGCTGCTAAAGGCTGTCTAAGAGAGATTCATCATTTTAGAGTCACACTGTGAACTATTTGTGTAAATGCTATGAATAGATAAATGCACATGTATGTATATATGTACATATGTGTATATCCTGCTTTTTCTTTTAAATTATCATGAGTGAATAACATTTCATTTAATATATATATATATATATACTCTTTTTTTTTTTTGACAGAGAGAGATGGAGAGAGAGAGAGAGAGAGAGAGAGAGATACAGAGACAGAAAGAAAACTGAACTGGGGGTACTCCCCAGTTCAGCATATGGTTCCGCACAGGCCGGGGCCAGGATTCAATCCCCGGTCCCCGGCGCTGCAAAGGGAGCGCTTAACCCACTGAGCCATCCATGCTTCCCCATAACATTTCATGTAGAAAGACTGATCTATCCATTATTATTTTCAAAATTCATCCTCCCCATTCACCCACATTCAATAACTATGCATAAAGCACCCACTATATAACATGAGGGCTGTCAGGTAAAAATCCAGCCATTGTCAATATCTAGGGAACAGTTACATGTCTGGATACTATCCGGACACCCCTCTTATTCCAGCTCTTTTGCTAGAGGCCTGAGATATAAGGATGGCTGAAATAAGACCTCAGTTTCAGAACTTAGAACCTAGTGGGAGAAACAGACACATAAATATAATTAGGATGCATCACAAGTGATAGTTTATAAGAAGCTTGGGCAGGACACTCGGGAGATAAAGGACCAGGAGATTTCCTGTTTGGAGAAGGAACGCTCAGGAAGGTTTTCCTATGGAAATATCACCTAATTCTTTAACGACCAAAACAAATATATATATGGGCTAAGCAGAGAAGTGGTGAAATAGATTCCAGGCAGAGGGCCCAGCCTAAGCAAAGATATGAGACAATGCACATTACCTGCTTAAGACAATATCCAAGTGTCTGGGCAAGTGGTGTTGAGGGAGCTGGGGGTGTGGGTGAATAAAAAGTGACACTCTCTTGAGGATGGCTGGTAGAAAGCAGAAGTTGTGCTAAAAGACTCAATTTACTGTCCAGTACTGTAAAGTCAGCACGAGTGCTCAGGGAAGGAACAGCACGAGTGCTCAGGGAAGGAACTGCGATGAGCAGATCTGGGTTTTTGAAAGCCCCCAGCAGCAAGGGGTAGAAGGCACCAGAGCTGGGATGAATCTGAAGTTATAGAAACCAGTTACCAAGTACTAGCAATGGCTCAGGTGAGAGAAGATGAGAAAGTAATTGCAGTGGGAATGAAGAGTGAGAAACAGATTCCAGGAACAGCAGGAGGCTGGATTGACAGGCCTGGATGATTGATGGGAAGCAAAGACTTAGAAACAACAGTTGGGAATAGCTAACTGGAAGGAATCACTTATGTAGCACTCCTGAGAAGGCAACCATTTAAATTCTAATGTCATTAAAAAGTGCTGCCATTCCTGATTTGTGAGGTGCACACCTCTTCCAAAATCTCATAATTAATATCCTTCATAGTTTGAGATTAGTGAGGCTGCCTGTGCTCAGTTTTCAGTAATTTTTCATACTTTAAAAATCAGTAAATCTGATATTTTATAATATGGTTTTGCAGAAGGGAAGTTTTTCTAAATTACTGCTATTACTTTCAAACATGCTAATAAAAAGAGAACAGAGAAAATGGCATTCGTGTGAAGAGAATGTTCAGAACAGAAGACAACAAATATCCTTTCGGTCACTTGACACAGGAGCATTGGCCCCTCTCTGGAGGCGGAGGTGGTCGTAGCTATTTTCACCACAATCACCAGGAAACCAAATCTAACAGCACCCAGGAGAACCGCAGCAAAGGCACCTTCGATTGTGATTAATGCCCAAGACCAAAATCTCAGAAAGTTTTCTCCTTTCACAACTGATATAGCATATTATTTACAAAAATATCAAAGTGTGCCAAGAGCTTGCTATGTCATCTACCTGAATTCTTGGGGTGTGAGGGTGGGGTGGGGTGTGGGGGAGGGAAGCCATATTAACTCCAGTAGAGTTTTATATAACATAATATACTGGGACCCAGGTCTCTTAATAGCTAGAAATCTTTCTAATAACAGCAGCCTCTTCAACTTTGATTTTGGCTATGGGATCAGTCATACACCAACAAACACATTCTTGGACTGATGAGGCAATGTGGTTTTTCATATTCCAAGTAAGTAATAAGCACTGTGATCTGAATGCACGTCCCCTGATGTCTCTTTCACTACATTTCTATCTTAACTAAATTTTATCACACAATTCCCTGCAATTCCTATGTGAGTGTAAATTTTTAGGAGACAGTATTTGCAGGTCAGTGTTCAGAGACCAGCAACATCTGGAAGCATATTAAAAGTTCAGAATCTCAGACTCTTACCCCAGACCTTCTGAATCATACTTTCTAATTTAGAATCTGCATTTTATTTTATTTTTTACCAGCTTTACTGAAGTATATTTGACCAACAAAAATTTTATATATTAGGTTGGTGCAAATGTAATTGCAGTTTTTGCATTATTGAAATTTGCTGCTTGATATTGAGATACATTTTTTTTAAGATTTATTTTTATTGGTTTTTGACAGAGAGAGACAGACAGACAGACAGAGAGAGACAGACAGAAGGGCGAGGGCCCAGAGCAGTTTCCATAGTTGACAGCATTAGTTTTCCATATAGTTTCACTCCACAGGTGGGCACGGGGCTGCGCAGGGCAGGAACTGGTCCGGGAGCCTCACACATAGGTCCCGGCAAAAACTGAACTGGGGGCACACCCCAGTTCAGCATGTGGGTCCATCTGGGCCGTCTCCGGGGCTACAAAGCGAGCGCTTAACCCTCTGAGCCATCCCAGCTTCCCCTAAATACATTCTTAAATGTGGTTATGTTACACATCATTTTAATGTGCATTTCTCCCTTTATGTTTTTTTGCTAATGATATTACTTGCTGTTTATTTTATATTTATTTTAGACTATGGAAATGATGTTAGAGATAAAGTAAATTTGAGTGATTTTCATATTCGAGTTCAACATGGGTTGTAAAGCAGAGAAGACAAGTCACAACATCAGCAACGAATTTGGCCCAGGAACTGCTAACAAACACACAGTGCAGTGGTGGTTCAAGTAGTTTTGTGAAGGAGACAAGGGCCTTGATAAAGAGAAGCATAGTGGCCAACCCTCTGAAGGTGACAACAACCAACTGAGAGCAATCATCAAAGCTGATCCTCTTACAACTACATGAGAAGTTGCTTAAGTTTCCAATGTTGACCATTCTACAGTTGCATTTGAAGTAAATTGGAAAGGTGAAAAAGCTTGGTAAGTAGGTGCCTCAAGGGCTGACCAAAAATCTAAACTCTGTCATTTTGAAGTGTTGTCTTCTCTTATTCTACACAGCAATGATGAAGCATTTCTCAATGGGATTGTGACGTGCAATGAAAAGTGGATTTTATATGACAACCAGGGATGACCAGCCCAGTGGCTGGACAAAGAAGCTCCAAAGCACTTCCCAAAGCCAAACTTGCACCAACAAAAAGTCATGGTCACTGTTAGGTGGTCTGCTGCCAGTTTGAGCCACTACAGCTTTCTGAACACCAGCAAAACCATTCCATCTGAGAAGTACACTCAGCAAATCAATGATGAGATGTACCAAAAAACGCAACTCCTGAAGCCTACATTGGCTAACAGAAAGGGCCTTATTCTTCTCCCCAACAACGCCCGACCGCACGGCGTACAACCAATGCTTCAAAACTTGAATGAATTGGGCTACAAAGTTTTGCCTCACCTGCCATATTCACTTGATCTCTTGCTAACCAACTACCACTTCTTTAAGCATCTTGACCACTTTTTGCAGGGAAAATGCTTCCACAACTAGCAAGATGCAGAAAACGCTTTCCAAGAGTCTGTCAAATCTTGAAGCATGGATTTTTATGCTACAGGAATACACAAATTTATTTCTTGTTGGCAAAAATATGTGGATTGCAATGGTTCCTATTTTGATTAATAAAGAAGTGTTTGAGCCTAGTTATAATGGTCCACAACCACAATTATGTTTGTACCAACCTAATATTTAAAATGTTCAACATGATGTTTTGATATATATATACATTGTGAAATGATTACTGCAATTAAGCTAAGATATCTATCATCTCACATAGTTATAGTTTTGTAGGTGTGTGGTGAAAACATACAATCAACTTTCTTTGCAAATTTCAAGTATACAGTATTATTAAGTATGGTTCCCATGCTGTCCATTAGATCTCTAGAACTTATTCATTACTTATAATTGAAGCTTTGTACCCTTTGATCAACACCTCTCCATTTCTCCCACCCTCAGCCCCTGGCAACCACCATTTTATTTTGCTTTTATGAGTTCAACATTTTTAGATTTCAACTTTAAGTGAGATCATGCAATATTTGACCTTTTGTGTCTGGCCTATTTTACTTAGCAAAATGTCCTCTAGGCTCACCTGTCCTATCCTAAATGGCAGGCTTTCCTTTTTTTTTTTTTTAAGGCTGAAGAACAGTCAGTCCATTGTATATATAAACCATATTATCTTTATCCATTCATCCATTAAAGAAATTTAGGTTGTAGCCATTATCTTGTCTATTGTGGATAATGCTTCAATAAACATGGAATTGCATGTATCTCTTCAAGACACTGATCTCATTTCAACTGGCTATATACCCAGAAGTAAGACTGCTGAATTATATGGTAGGTCTAATTTTTTGAGAAACCTCCATACTGTTTTCCATAATGGCTGCATCAATTTACAGCCTTACCCACAGTGTATAAAGGTTCCCTTTTATCTACATTATCTTTTGTCTTTTTGATGATAGCCATTCTAACAGGTATAAGATGATATCTCATTATGATTTTGATTTATATTTCCCTGATGATTAGTGATGTTGAGCACCTTTTTAAGGTACCTGGTGCCCATTTATGTCTTCTTTTGAGGAACATCTGTGTGAGCCCCTAGCCCATTTTTAATCAGGTTGCTTTTTTGCTATTGAGTTGTTTGAGTCCTTATGTATTATAGATATGAATCCCTTATCAGATATATGGTTTCAAGTATTTTTCTCCCATTCCATAGGTTGCCTTATAATTTTGTAAATTATTTTCTTTGCTATGCAGCTTTTTAGTTTGACCCATTCCCACTTGCATCTTAACAAGACTGTCATGAAATGTGGAGTCATGCTAATATATAAGAAGCATGGCTCAGGATAGAGATCGTGATGGGGTGAGAGTGATTCTCCCAAAACTCTACAGACAGGCATTTTGCAATATTTATGTATCTAATAAGATAATACATATGGCCTCTGTTTCTTAATTACTTGTTTACAGTACTTAAGAAGTATTAATTTTCCTACTCATTACGGTAAAGATGATTTTTTTTGGTTTCTTTCCTTTGGAAGAAAGTCCAGAAAAGATTTAAGAACAGTTGAATAGAAAGCTATAAATCATCTTTTGTACAGCTAAGGTATCCAAAAAGCCAAAAATTTTAGCCTAATTTCCTCATTTTGCAATTTCTTTATCTCTTTGTAGTTTAAAAAAATTTTCTTCTGCAAAATGATACATATATCCTTGTAAACTCAAGAAATTAGCCATAATAGCAGTTGACTAATCTTTGGCCTAGTGATGCTTTAATAAATCTTTCAGGGTACCACCTTACAAAGCAATGAAATCCCAAAAAAGAATTATGGGGCATAATTAAAATAGTACTTTAAATTAATAGTTCTTCTAATTAATTTCTTAGAATAATAGACATACAGAAATGTTGCTAATAAAGTTTAGCCATGATATTTTGTATTACAAATAAAAATATTAATGTTGTAAACCCTGAAGTAAGGGCCCATGTCTCTATCATTTGGGGAAAAAAAAATCCCACGAATACCTCTTCACCTCCAAATTAAAGGTAGAGACATAAATGATGAGCTCAAATGATAGTTTACCCCAACCCCAGGCTAAAATACTCAAGACAAAAAAATATTTTTTAATTTAATTAAATAAAATATGACTATAATTGGATATCGTTTATGTCAATGTCAACCCTAACATTTTCTTTATTCTGAAAATATACCTTAATTTGCAAAGGCTCATTTATATCATAGCTTTTAAGTTTTAATTTTGTAGAACATTGTGGATTTTAGGGAAGGATTATGTGGGTGATACGTGTAAGGTCCTATTTACCATGATGAAGAATGATGGAAAGATAATTGGGCTGTGTTTGTGTTGGGTGAGTCTGTGTATGAAGAAGCTTTGCTCTTCCAGATCAAAAATATAGAAATTTCTCTCCATGTAGATTTCAAATGCTAAATAAATAAGTAAATTTTTTTGGAATCACAAAGATTTATTTAAGTGTGTACTTTGAGCAATGCATCTTACAAGACACTAAATTGAACAACTTAAGCAAGTACAGAAAAGGTGAAACCCTATTACATGGTAAGCATTTACTTATTTATGAGATAAACTCCTATTCAGAAAAATAAACATTTTGTGCCATTGATATTTATAATTCTCACAAACATCTTTATTATCAAACTGTGTTGCTGCAAGACAACCAATGAAAGGATAGCTTTTTTAAAAACTGAGGGTACAATAGGGATTTTAGCTGCACATAGGCCTTATAAGATCAAACAGCCAGAGAGTTTTCTTAGCAATAGAATTTTTCCATCTAGTTCATAGCATGATTGGGAGCTTTTCACATCAAAGCATTACCCAGTTGCAGAAAACTGCTCAAACAACAACAAACGAGATCAGAAAGATCATCAGATTTATTGCCAAAGTGGAGAAAGAGGCATGATTTCCAGAGATGCATTAATTAATGGAAAAGAAGGTGATTCTTTGAATGCCCAGCAGTGAAGAGAAATCCACCAATAAGCTTGACTTTTTCCCTGGTTACATTTTAAGCCCTTATTAAACACCAAATGCTTTAGACTCATATCTCTAGCAGGCTTGGGTTTTGTAAACCACCCAATTAATGAAAGCCTGTTCAGCGGAGCATTCTTTTATTACCTTTTAATCTTTTTGATTTCTTTTGCCTCCTCCTCCTAACAGAATATGTTTCAACTTCAGTCCTGGGTCTATTTTTCTCCTTGGTGACTTAGTATAAGCCTGGAGGGTAGCAGCCAAGTTTACTCTCTGCCAGGCCAAGGATATAAACACAAGTTTGGGGAAAGTTATGTAGAATTTGAGAAAGAATAGAACTGACATGCCTACCCTCAGTCCCAGATGGGGCACACCAACATCAGTAGGGGTATTCTGAAGTCTCTCATCTGATGCAAGAGATTGATTCAAAGGCAGGAACATGGGCACCAGCCTCACTTAAACTGTCACATCCACCCAACAAAAATGTACTAAACTCTTACAAAGTGTCTGGTTCAACAGAGTAAGCCTAAAAGAGTTCCTGCTCTCACAAAGCTTCCTTTTCCTATCCCTCCCCCACTGTCCATCTATTTTACCATATTAAGTTCCCTGTTGAACAATACTGGGATTAATTTGTATACTCATTGGCTAGGAATTAGACCTAACCCTTTTGGTCATTCAATTTTTAAGCCACCAGATAGACATCAGTCAGTAACTGGCCTCACTCCACGTTTAGTATACAGGTAGCCTCAGGGTAAGAACTTGGATGCCCATGTTCAGAAATGGATATTAGAGCAAAATCAATCATGTCTGACTACACATCTCCTGGAAGCTGTTAACAGTTGCAATTTTTTTCATTTTAGGCTCTAGCAGACTTATGATTATAAATAGCTTCACTTGTAACAAGATGCAGTAAGTCCAGAGGAAAGATTCTAGGAGGTGTGGGGCCCAAACTGCTTGGAAAGGACATGGAGAAAATGACTGAATTATGTGCCCGTTCTGCCCATTAAGGGCTAAGAATACATATGACTAAAACGTTGAAAAATATGGGCTAGAATGAAAAGAGCCACATGATTAAGTTTGAGGAGCCAGAGGCACATACTTGAGAGTTGAAATCACAACTCAAGCACTAACTATGGTACCTTTATGAAAAATAAGTGTTTTTAAACCTCCTTTTTCTTAGTTTTCTCTTTTGGAACAGTAGAGATAATAATTTTACGCACATTCTGGAATTATTATGAAGACAAAATGGAATAATTTACATCAATAAAGATTAAAAACAAAACAAACAAAAATACCTTCTACTCACAGTAGAATTTCCATTAGAAGAAATAAAGTCATATAGCTTCTATTCTAACACTCTTCACTAAGATATTGTAAAGATCAGTAGAACAGATATGAGGAAAAGTACTTTGAATTCCTTAAAAAATAGTATATATTTATAAAATAGTATCAGTATTACAGTGTCAAATTTATTATTAGTAAATCCTGATGGAATCTGGGGCCCTAGTTACTGGTTTCATTATCTCAATTCATGGGCTTAGAAGCCATTAGTTAGCTCACTTGATGAATAGGTCGGCATGGCACTATAGGAGTGGGCTGACCAGATGTACCATTTTAAACAGAACAGAAAGCAAAGGTACAGTCCTGTTTCAAATGATACATATGGCCAACCTAGTCTCACTATGCTTAATTCAAGATGTCAGTAGGCTGACCAAATGTACCATTTGAAACGGGACAGCACTGTTGTTTTCTGTCCCATTTCGAATGGTATACTTGCTCAGCCTATATAGGGGATGGGGGGATGGCAGGGGACAGGAGGGATAGGTAATGTAAATACCAACATGATTTGAAAGTTATAAGCACTACAAGGATTTTCAAGTTCTGTGCTTAAGCCTTATTTATAAATTAAAATTCCAATTTTCTGTTTTCTTTTGGTAGTCAAACAGCTAAAATCCTGGAAATACACTTCAACCTAGGGTCATGCCATGCAAAATGATTGTGCAACATACTGAGCTGAACTCGGAACATGCAGACTGAAACCACAATAGGAAACATGGCTGCTAAGGTTGCCCTGGAATCCTATAACAATCTCTGGAAAGAAACCAAGAAGGAAGAAAAGAAAATGTTCTGTATCTGTCTAGACTTCATCTCTTCAGAACTAAACTTCATTTCCCAGGGCAACTGCAAGAGGGTGATAATTAGGATTAGCTACAAGGTAGCTAGCTATCTGCCAACTTAGTCTCATAATCAGCCTTCACTTACTCCCATCTATCTCACCATCACTGTTTTCAACAGCTAAAAATAATGAGATGAGAGCCTGAGATACGGTACTAGCTAGCAAACTATCTTAGATTCAGCTGTTCACTTTCAGAAGGATCAATCACAAATTTTGAGTGATTATCGGTGAAAAAATGACAAATGATTTCTAACCTCTCCTCAGCAAATCAATCTCCCTAGCTAATCATTACTGATACTTCATTAGGTACCAATATTTGGGATAAAAAGTTTCCCAAAAAATCATATTTCCCAGTCTACCAACATGGGAAAGAGCCATTCTTGCTATAACAGAAACAAACTTGTAGGGAAATATCATCAACCATTTAATGGTTTTGAAAATATTTTTCCATTGGTCTCTTTGATCCAGTATGGGTTAGTCCAGCATTTCCCAAAATGTGACAGCCATCCCATTAGTAGTACCCAAGAGTATTTCATGTAGCACATAAATAAAATTTTATAAAATGGTTACGTATTAATTTCAGTGTTTTAGAAAAAGCTATAATTCTACATCAAGCCCATGAAGTCACAACTATTATATGTTAGGATGAGGCCACAACAAAATAGTAAGTTGATTCAAAGAAACAGACTAAGTAAATAATAGGATAGGCATTTGTGGATACAGCAAAAACATATGACAGTGTCATAGAAAAGACTCAGGCTGAAAAACACAGCTCTTAATGAGCTCCTACCTCGTAGGCCAAGGATTCCTATGATTACTAAAAAAAAGAGTTCACTCACCCTCCTTTGGCTGGGCTAACAGAATGTTTGAACTCATGCTTTTTGATCCATTATGATAACGGGACTATGAGTTCCATGCATTGCATGAGCTACTTTAGAAAAGCAGGCAAGCACATGGGTGCACTTGATTCTTATGATCATGCTCAGGTGGGAGACAAAAGGAACAGTACACAATGGGACATTTTCATGGCAGCAAGTCAATATGAACATGCAAAACCTTCCCTTTGGTAGAGAACATGGGGCTAGGTCTTTCAGATCAAAGGTGCTCCTAACAAAATATATACTGCCCCCTGAGATTGGGTACTGTGTTCTCTTAATCTTTGAATGCCCTAAGTATCTCTAAAGTAGGTGCTTGTAAGTGTTTGGATACATAAATAACTACCCATACCTTAACTTTATGAATATTGCAAAATACCGGTAACATCATCAACAAAACTTCATATCTAGGAGCAAGGGAGTGACACCTACCTTGGGCACAATCTTCACATGAAATAGTATATTTTGGAAGGAGTGTCCATCATTGGCCTGCAAGACTACAACATCAGATGAGCTATCCAAGCCATTATGAGCATAGTGCAGAAGGCCCCTGGAGAGTTCATCCAGCTGGAACTGATAGACCGGAGTGGCAGGGGACTGAAGCATTTGGAGCAATTGGCCATGAAGTGGAGCATCGAGCACTTCGACTACCACATCCTGTGGGTTGTCATTATCTCGGATGTCAAGTAGACGGGTGGTGATGGTTCCCCTCTCTCCTCTGCTAATATGAAGAGCCTCATTTCTCAGCACATAGGGGGCCTGTGGAAAGAAGGGAAGGTGAAAAAGAAGCCATTTAGCAGGAAAAGAGAGGACAATCCAGAGGCCCAGATACCAGCTGTGTGCAATGTAATTGATATTTTGATGTTTTTTACAGAACTCTAGATGTTCTAGCAAAGTGACAAACTGTTGCACATTAAAGTATTTGTCAAAGGTATGGTCAGTCACAGTAATCACCTCAAATGAGATTATACCACACCTGTGGTTCCAGAGGTTTCTCAAGCCATTTGAAGACCACAGTATTCATCAGAGGAAACTGGAAAGAGCTGCTTGCTTCTAAATCTTTGAAGTCTCTGCATTGTAACTGAGATCAGTTTGTGTCAGGAAACCTAAACAGTTGTCTGCATCCAGGAGAGACTAATAAGAGGTATGGGATTTTTGCATTTATGCCGGCAGTTGAGCATGCTACTCTAGGCCATGTTGCAGCATGCTGACTCAGAATAAGATACTTCTGTATTCTGAATTCATGCTATTTCTGGTCCCTCCCAGTAATTTCTTCAAGCTGCCTCATCTATAATTTGAAAGAGGCCCATCCCAACTCAGGATATAAAGCTAGATAAGATCATGATCTGAGTGAGGTAACCGCCTGGTCAGTTCATGTGGCACCGCTAATTAGAGCAAATTTAGTGTTTTCCTTGGGATTACCAGATTTCTTATTACCAACTTGAGTAAGCAGATAAAATGATCTTTCATAAAGATAAAAGTTAATAAACCACAAAAGAAAAAAAAGCTCATTAAAAAAAAAAAAAAAAGTCAAGACCAGAAGACAAAGAAAGAAGCCATTATCTTAGTTTTTTATTTCGTTTGAAGTTGAACCATCTAAAACTTTTCTTAGCACATTGGCTTCTTTAATCCAAATGGCTTCTTGTTGTTGTTTTGTCTTTTTTAACCACCCCTTCTGGTCTGGAAATGTCAATATCTGTTAAAGTAATGTCTAACTAATGCATTGTTACAATAACCACTTAATAGGAAACTAGATGGTAGCTACTCAGAATTCCCAAGTGAAAATTCAAAAGCAGTGATTTTATACATGGGAACAAATGGCCCCTCAGATTCTAAAGAGCAAAGGTTAAAGGTGATGTCAAAATCCATAAATTGAAAAGATCAAATTAACTCACATGTGAAAATCTCAGGGAGGCTCAAGACCATGTTAAAATATCACAGAAATATAAATGAACAAAAATAAGATAAAATTCATTTCTAAAATTCTGTTTTTGAAAAGTTAAAATGATAAAAGTTCTTACAAATAAAATAAAAATGTATCTTTGCTATTTATTCCCTTGATCTGGGGAAAACAAACAAAAATCCGAGAATCATGGGAAGTTACCATCTCAGTGAGGAAGCCGCTTGCTAATACTACATTAGACCTTTTATTGACCTGGTTAGATTAACTATATTGCACAAACAAAAATAACAGAACAGCACTTCCGAGCTTAAGTATTGAAAAAATTCTGAGCCAGGAAGTCCTGAGGCTTGACGTGGCCCTCTGGCCCCATATTTAGCTTTAATTAAAACAAAATTTAGCTTTAATTAAAACAAAATTCATACTCTTAGCCTAACCCTGAGATCAAATTAACCTAGGATCAATTTCTAATCATTTCTCAACTTCAGTCAACCCTAATGTGCAAACGCCATCAAGAAGAGTTGAGCTGGGCTGTTAATACCATTTGGCACCCACTTGTAGATTAAGTCTACATTACCCATGGTCCACAGTCTTTTAATTTTTGGACCAAATATATAAGAATATCAGTTTTAAAATAATAAACTCATGTCCTTCCTTGAATCCTGACTAACACACTACTTAGATCTGGATATAGGGAGCTTTGGTTCCCCGTAATGATGTCCTATTCTCTTGCTGTTCACAGTTTAAGAATATGAGTATATCTATCTTCCCAATCTCTTTGCACATTTCAGTTGTTCAATCCTGCAAACACAGTTACTAACAGCTTCTACCACTATATGAATTCTGGATACACAAGTATTATACAACTCGATAGAGATGAGTGATAAGAACAGAAGAGCCACCATACTGCGTTTTATAGAATCTACCAAGATTTCCTCAGACCAATGCTTGGCTGGTGATCACACTGGTACATCATTTAAGTAGATCCTTAATAATATCCTCCAACTACTGCAAAATGACATAAATGCAGTCCAAATATATCAGTGGTCCCCAACCTTTTTGACACCAGAGACTGGCTTTGTGCAAGACAATTTTTCCACAGACTGGGCAGTCGGGGTGGAAAAGATGATTGTTTCAGGATGATTCAAGTGCTTTACATTTATTGTGCACTTTATTTATATTATTATTACATTATAATATATAATTAAATAATTATACAACTCACCATAATGCAGAATCAGTGGGAGCCCTGAGCTTGGGTTTTGATATGAGTCTGTAAGCAATTAATTTATTATGGTCTCTGTGCAGTCAAACCTCTCTGCTAATGTTAATCTGTATTTGCAGCCACTCCACAGCACTAGCATCACCGCTTCAGCTCCACCGCAGATCATCAGGCATTAAATTCTCACAAGGAGCGTGCAACGTAGATCCCTCGCATGCACAGCTCACAATAGGCTTTACACTCCTGTGAGAATCTAATGCCACCACTGAGGAGGAAGAGCTCAAGCAGTAATGTGAGCCATGGAGCGTGGCTGTAAATACAGATGAAGCTTTGTTAGGCCACCCACCACTCACCTCCTGCTGTGCAGCCAGTTTCTAACAGGCCACAGACCAACACCAATCCAAGGCCTGGAAATTGGGGACCCCTGGGCTACATGACAGATAGGCAAAAGTAGCCAACATAATTCTATATCCATGAAAAAGAAACATTATCTAAGATTAAGGAAAGTCTTAACAACTGACTTAGATTCCTCACTGTAAATTGGGGATACTATCTCATTGGGATGATATGAAGATTAAATGAGAAACACTACAAAGAGTACTATAAATGTTTTAGTAATTGTTGCTATTGTTATTGTCCACAAGTACTGAGGATTATTCCATGAGGAAACTGAGATAACATCAGGGCTGGGTAAGATGTTAATTGGGGTCCACTGGTGGACCACCAAGCAATTTTGGGGTGACCACCTGATTTAAGAAAAAAGTGTCATAGCAGATGCCACAGGATGCCAGGCATAGCAGCTAAGCAGCCAAACACTTTTCGCACACACACATATAGCTGCTAGAAGTGAGAATTGGCTCTTCACAATCAAGAACTGACTCTTTATAGTTGAGGCAGCTCTATGCACTTGAGCAAGCAAAAATAAGTAGCTAATAGACTGCAACACTTGGAGAAAATCAGAAACAGGTCTTCCCTTGAAAAAGTCTGCCCAGGTTTGGACAACATTAATTTAGCTCAATCATTTTTGCTACACCTACAAGAAGCAATACTTCGTACTTGACAATTGGAAAGCATGTGATTATTATTAATTGCATAACATTTTTATTACCTGTGTTGAAAATGCTTGTATGTTGATCAGCTGTGGCTCAGAGAAGAACTGCTGGTCACTAATTTTCACAGAAAAGTAACCTTTCCTATAAGAGGTCCCCCAAGCAAGAAATAAGAAAATACAATAATTAAATCAGTTTTTAGAGACACAAAGATTAAAAATATTTTCAGGTTATACATGCTAAGTATTTATATTAATACATAATGGTCAAACCACTGCAGTAACATAGCATTCATACTGTAAATAAAAATGACTGGATAAAGATCAATACAGTGAGATGCAGGTAAAACTACTGTGTATTCTTAGATCTCATTATCACATAATTAGGTTAAACCCTTTTTTCCCGTTTTCTAAGTTGAATATAGAAAAGGTTGAAAATCATTTGTCAGGCCAAGACAGGTTAGTAATATACTTAGCTGGCTAATGGTAAAATTGAAGAATGAAAAGAAATCTTTCAGTACCCCTGACTAGTTTTCAGAGAGTCCCTTATCCCTGCAAACTCCCTCCCCAAGGTAGGCCAATTCACATGAGTGGGCGCCCAATGTTTGCAGTGTTTTTGTTATGTGAATCTACCCATCCACCCTGCTCTGGCCATATACATAAAACAGTCAACGTGGACTGGATTAGGGAAGGATGGCTGTTTATTCCCTAGAAATTTGAAACTGGACTGAGACCCCCCATTTGACTACCCGAAACCATAGTCTATATTAATGAGAATGTGGAACCAGTTGGTCTGTAGGAGAGAGGTCAGTGAAGCCTTCGAGCCCAGACTCAGAGATAAGAGGAAGAACTGGATCCTGCTTCCCCTTCCGGTTCTAGCTCGAAGGCTTGCCCTGGAGCCAAGTTGCCCTTGAAGTCTTTGAGATCTGAGCCGTAACTGCAGTGTTACAGCAAGCCTTACTATTTTCTTTAATCTAGTTGCAGTTGACTTCTATTACTCGCAACCAAAGAATCCTAATTAAGAAAACAAAATAAGGCTTATTCTTTGCTGTGGTTTTTTACCTCCTATAAAAGAGAGTTGTTCCAGCAGCTTCAGAGACTATGAGAAAGGAAGGTAGGAGTTGCCCTTTTTCAAAGCCAAACCTAGCACAGAACTCAATGCAGGTTGATGAGGCATATGATTAACGCATTAGGAGAGAGTTTGAATTTGGGTTTATTGATAAGAAACACTGCTTTAAAAGTTCTTTATAACATATTCTTGGAACTTACTACTTATTCATAAAAGAATATGGCTGGATCTCAAAGGCATTATGGGAAAAAGTCAGAAATGAGTCCATTCACGACATTTCAGAAAAGGCAAAACCGTAAGGTTAAAAAACAGATCATTGGTTGCCAGGGGCTGGAAGAAGGGAGTGAATAAATGGAAATGAAAATTTTGGGGGTAATGGAAATGTTTTATATCTTGAATGTGGTTGAGGTCTCAAGACTGCAATACTGTATATATTTGTTAACACTCATAAAACAGTACACTTTAAAATGGAATTTTACTGAATGCAAACTATACCTCAATAAATCTGATTTTTTAAAATAGATTTTCTTGTCTTTCCTCTAATTTTATTTTACCCTTCATTCTCTGCCCCATTTAAATTCTGCTCCTCTCCATTCCCATCCCCAAACTTTAAAAGATGCAAATGATGGGAGCAAGAAAATGAACACTGAAGGGGTGTTTACTACCAACCCACTGGGGAAAATGGTATTTGGTGGCACTGTGGCTCTACTAACTGTGTTCAGCATCTCAGCATTGTCAGATTATCACAGCTACTACGATTACATGTACAATCTGTCTTGTACTCCAGAGGAGTATTCCAACCCCAGAGTAATTCAATCCTAAAGAATTTCAGTCCTAAAGAATCATGGTCAGTTTTTTCATGGGGAAAAACAAAACCAACAGCCCTATGTGGCAGGTTATCATTCACAGACATAAAATTTTCTTTATTTTCATGAGTTTCCACCAACCTTGTTTTAATTTTTTATTCTTTCATTAAATTTTTTAGATAAAAAAAAGTCCAAAGTTAAATGGGTACCCAAAACAGTTTGAAAAAATTTCCTAAAAAATAGTTGCCATTCTTTGCCCTGTTTAGGGCTGTAAATTTGACTCTATAAGAAAATAGGCAATGAGAGATTAAAGAGGTTAGATAGACAAGAGGCTTTGCTTTGGTTGCCTTTCAAGTTTTACTTATTATATACGTTCACAAGTCATTTCAAGTCAAATTACTGGTATGAAGCTGTGTGTACACCAGAGTTTTAAGCTCATCTGGAGAAATACTTCTGTATGGCCCTTGAGGATGGAAGCATGCCCATTATTTTTACAATTATTAAAAGGCAGACATCATAGTGGCTAAAAGCATGGGCTATGGAATCACAGAGCCTTGAATTGGAGTCTCAGCTCCGAGCTCACAAGCTATGAGGCCTTGGACAGCATTACTTATACTCTCAAGGCCTCAGTTTATTTATCTGGAAATTGGGAACGTAAATATACACAATTCACTTAGAGTGCTTCACACAGTGCCTGGCTCATACTTAGCACTCAGTGAATGTTAGTTGTTCTTATTCCTGTAAGATGCTCTTTTGAGGTTGTTGGCTCATCAGCTCTTAACTGCAAATAGAGAAAGTGCCATTTACTTTTCTCCCCAGCTATCTTAAAACAAAACAAAACAAAACAAAACAAAACAAAAAACTCAACTTTAGTGGTGATAGTAGAAAAATATACACGGTATGCTCATCACTGTTTCATGAGTATCAACTCTCTGTTTACACATACAGTCACTTGAATTCTCTGCACTAATGAAGCACAGCAGGGTGAAGGATGATCCAAGAGGCAAATCTTTGGGGTGCATTCTCTGATTTCTGATTAGTAGATTAACTCTGCTAATTACATGGCTATATTTGCTTGGGTTAGTTTTAACATTCTATTGCACTCCTGAAGCATCTGTCTGCTGGGGTGGGGAAGACAGCCAGAAGTGCGCTCGGCATCAAAGGAAAACTGGATCAGGCTTAAAAATTAACCACAATTAATCCCATAAAGTGGATAACAAAAAGTTAACTGTGACTCCTAGTTTTCTTCCAACTCTGAAATTTTAGAACCATGTAACACATTGAGAAAGTGTGTGCTCTGTCCTCTGGACACTTTTTACTCCCAGTATACTAACCCAATGTCGAAGAAGAAACTGGAGCATCTGGGTCTGTAACTGGTTTTGTTTCTGTGAGGCCAAAAAACAGCGTAATTGTACCAGAAAGTTTCCGGTCTCATCCGAGAATTACCCATAATTATGTGATAAAATAAAAGTGCTTCTAACAGAAGCACACTCTGTGAGCAATTACAGTGAACTGATGACAGGCAGCTGAAAGCATGTGGCATTTGCTGAGTATTGATCTTCCCCAGAAGAGAAGGGACAGCTACTGAGAAGGGGGAATGGGCCAGGGCAGGGGCAAAGTGCAGGTACAAAGGAAGCAGGAGGAAAACAACAGAATACTGAGTCACCTGGGTTTTTCCTTGCTGTGCACAAAGCGCACTTTTTTCTCATTCACATCCTTCCAGCTGAAATGGCCAGCCTTGTCGAGCTGAACTTCTTTCCCATTTCTTGACAGCACTAGCTGGCCATTGGTGGGAGTGCTCACCACATGAAACAGGAGGTCTTCGACCCCGCCATCTCGGTCTTGGACATTCAGGAGGGAAAAGTCCAGTGGCTTCATTGAACCAATTGCAAGGATGAGGGAACCATTCACATGAAGACCAGGAGTGTGTATTTTGCCTGGAAAATGTATGAACCCAAAGGTCAGGCTTGGTCATTCAGTAATTAGTTGTTTTTTAAATAAATAGGCTTCTAACATTCGTTCAAAGCTACAAAGATGAGATTGTAGGCTATTGTAGGCACATGATAAACTTCCTTTGAATCCAGTGGGTCTCACTCTGGATGTACCTGAGAATAACATAATATCTCAATGTATAACACACCTAAAAGAAAATATGGTAAGGAGTAAATCTTCATGATCTTGAATTGGGCAATATTTTCTTAGATATAACCCAAAAGCACAAGTGACAAACAAAAAACAGATAAATTAGACATCATTAAAATTAAAAATCTATGCTTCAAAGAACACCAGCAAGAAAGTGTAAAGACAACCCACAGCATGAAAGAAAACATTTGCAAGTCATATATCTGAAAAGGGGCTTGAATCCATAATATATAAAGAACTCTCACAACACAGTAAAAGACAAATAACCCAATTTTAAAATAGGCAAGAAATTTAAATAAGTATTCCCCCCCCAAAAGATATAAAAAGGCCAAAAAATACACGAACAGTATTCAACACCATTAGCAATCAAGGAAGAGCAAATTAAAACCACAATGTGATACCACTTCATACCCACTAGGAAGAACAATAAAACCTATTTCTGAGGAAGTGGAGAAATTGAGACCCTCTGACATTGCTAATAGAAATGTAAAATGATACAGTCTGACAGTTCTTCAGAAAATTAAACATACGAGTAGAGCTACCATATGACCCAGCAATTCCACTCCTAGCTATCTACCCAAGAGAATTGAAAACATATGTCCACATTAAAGCTTGTACACGAATGTTCATCACAGCATTATTCATAGTGCAAAAAAGTGGAAAAGACCCAAATGTCCATCAACGGATAAATGAATACACAAAATGTGATATATCCACACAATAAAATATTATTCAAGCATAAAAGAAATGATGTACTGATTCACATTACAACATGGAGGAACCTTGAAAATATTATGCCAAATGAAAGCAGCCAGACAGAAAAGGCTGAGTATCATATGACTCCATTTATATGAAGTGTCTAGCACAGGCAAATCCATAGAGGCAAAGTAGGTGGGGAGAGACGGGTAATAGTTATTGAAATTCTTTTTAGGTTGAGTAAAATGTCCTAAAATTTGATAGTGCTGATGGTAGTGTAACTCTGTGAATATATACTAAAAATTATTGAATTGTATATAAAGGGTGAATTTTATGATATGGCAATTATAGCTTCACCACCACCACCATTATCATCATTATCACCACCACCACCATCATTATCAACAACATCATCTAGGGATCTTTTAATACAATACTGATACTTGGGTTCCACTGCAGAGATTCTGACTTGTGTGTTCTGGGTGGGACCCTGATGATTTTCAAGCTCCTTTGGGTAATCCTAATGGGCTCCAGGTTTAAGAACCACAATCCTATCCTAATGCATTTCTCATATCTGACCATCAGAGCCACCGAGGGCAAGAAAAGAGGCAAGTGTTTGATACCAATGCTAGAACAGTCCCAGTTAATCTACAATGTAGTAGGATTATCAAGGGCTTATATTCAGAATTTATGTAAAATATATACACTTTGTTTTAAAGATTTATTTTTATTGTTTTTGACACAGAGAGAGAGATACAGAGACAGAGAGAAGGGGGAGGGCCCAGAACAGTCTCCATAGTTGCACATCATTGGTTTTCCCACATAGTTTCATTCCACAAGTGGGCGCAGAGCTGCACAGGGCACGAACTGGGCCAGGGTCTCACCCCAGTGAGAACCGAACTGGGGGCACTCCCCAGTTCAGCATATGGGTCCGCATGGGCTGGGGCTGGGATTTGATCCTCAGTCCCCAGGGCTGCAAAGTAAGCGCTTAACCCACTGCGCCATCTGGCTTCCCTACACTTCGTTTTAAAATCTTACAATCTTTGTCCGTAGGGAAACATCGAAGGGATGAATTAAGATTTCTGACCATGATGCAGAATTCACTCTGTCTCCTCCAAATTGTTTTGCCTGGAGTTGAGTTGGTAGTGTTTCCTCCTACATGTAGGTCAGACAGGACAGTTTGGGAATGCCAAGTTTCAGGGGGACTATTTCTGTGAGATTACTGTAATGAAAGTGGAATTAAATTTGCACATTGACTTGTATTATGTCCCAAGAGAAAAAAGCTGACTCCCATATATTTGGGATTTCCAGAAAGACCCCAATAAAATAAGCCAAAGATATTTTTACCATATGAAATCTTAATATCTTTAGAGATAAAAAATATAGAGGTGGAAAATATGACTGACTGCAGGTATTAAAATATGCCTCACGTTATTGATGAAGGTTACTCAAAAGCCAAGGAAGGTTCAGCTATAACAGAACTCCCAGGCTTCACCCACTATAAGTTCTGGAGTTCAAATTAATACTAAATTAAAATTTGCTTCTCTTTGTTGTTTAAGGTGAAGTGTCAATGATGTGCTACACAAGACTAACTGCATTCCTTTAACTTGTTATCTTACTCTTAATGGCAAACAATGTGGCTTCAAATCCATTTGCTTCAAATGTGTGAACCTAATGGGGCAGGCTCCTCACACTATTCATTATTTGTTTATAATTTCTCTCCAGTATGTATACAAAGGATGCACCACTGCACCCAGGCATAATTAGCTCTACAAGTTTATATAAACATAAATAAATTATATCAGAGGTGTCCAATCTTTTGGCTTCCCTGGGTCACACTGGAGGAAAAATTGTCTTGGGCCACACATACAAAATACACTAATGACAGCTGATAAGCTAAAAACAAAAATCACAAAAAATTCTCAATATTTTAAGCATATTTACAAATTTGAGTTGTATTGCATTGAAAGCTATCCTGGGCTGCATGCCGCCCAAGGGCCACGGGTTGTACTAGCTTGAATTATATCTATAAGTGTGTGTGTGTGTGTGTGTAATTTTCTACAACATGGTTGTAGTTTAGAAACATAACTAAGTTTTATGCCAAATTTATGATCTGATATTTGTGACTTTTCAAGCACAGATTGCTGCTTTTTCCCCCTCCAAAAATCTTAGAAGTTGAGTTTTCTCAATCTTTTGTGTTTTAGAGAGAGTCCTTAAAGCAGCACCAGGGATTTTCTCAGAATGGGAATTTTGCATTTTATAATATGTGAGCCAATTGTATATGCACACTCAGCCTGTGCATGGAGCAATTACAGGTGAATTCTATAGGCCATCAGAGGAGACGCACTTACCAGCACATGTTTCATTAGAGGAGTGGGTAGAGAAGCCAGGAATGCAGTTGGAAACACAAAGGCCATTCTTCAGAAAGAACCTGTGGTCACAAAAGTGACACCTGTCTCCGTGGCTGCACTGCAAACACCCATGGGGGCAGGCTATGGAAGAAAGGACGTACTAAATGAGGCACAACGAAGGCATAGGCACCCAGCGAGGGCCATGTGTGATAGAGAAACAAAGGGTGAGAGCACAAGCAACACATGACCCCCAACTGTAGCAAAAGAGCATCCCAAAAGATTCCTGAAGAATTTCACAGAGTGCTGATTTACTCTCAAGGAAAGTAAGCAGAGAGGAGCACACTTGCTTTATACACTATGATCTGAAAATGTTGCACATGAATGGACTGTTTAAAAAGTTAACCATAGTGACTTGTAAGAGGCAGTTTATAGTGATTGAGCATAGGCCCTTGCTGGGTACTGTTTCTCCTCTTCCACTTAGAGCAGTCAAACATGGGCAAGCTCCATTAACAACCTGGGGTACAACTTTGTTGTCTTAATAATGGGGAAACTAATAGCACCTAATGCAAATAGTTGCTGGGAAGATAACATGTGTCCTCACGTGTCATGCCTAGAACAGTGCCTGGCAAACCAAAGGACTCAATCACACTACTACTATCACTGCTACTCTTGTATTGTTTTTATTATTATTATTTTAAGTGCATAAGGCGAGCAAGCTATTTAAAGGGCCATAAAATATTTATTTGGGTCAAATTAATAATTCTCTATAAATTCAATATTTGCTAATTAATTTTTCTGCTTCCTTAGTAGAGATTTTGTTAGGGAGAGTTTAAAGGAATTAGAATAAAAAATTTGGATTTAATATCTAATTTTTTTTACCCTGGTTAATCCTCTTAAGCCGTTTTTTTTTCCTTGTAAAACAGGTGATAGACACAGAGTATGCCATATTTACCAGTTCACTGTGAAAAGTAAATGAGATAATACAGATGAAAGAAATTTGGTGAAATGTAGAATGCCATGCCTGGGTAATGGCATTATTATTAAATGTTAGGCATTCTTTAAAGTGGAGCACACAGTACCAAATTTGATAGAAATGATGAGAACCCAATGGAGAAACTTTCATAAATAACTCAGTGGACAAGGTGATTAAAACTTTGAGTTTAACTTTAGTTTCATAATAAAAAGTCAATGTGTCTCATGAAATTGTCCCCAGAAATCCTATATTTCAAGGATATTACAGCTATATCAAGGTTACTGGCAATTTAGTCTACACCCTGAAAATTCTGTGACCATATCAACAGGGCTTAATAGATATCGTACTTTAGTTCAATATAAGCTTTACATCCCATAAAATAGTGGCTTCATTTCCATAAAGACCTTTAGGGCCACTATTGATTTGTGAAAAAGAATTACTGGCCTGCACATCTATATCCTATTTAACCAGCAATTGGCAGACATGCATGGGAAGCCATCAATTACTTAGGCCAAGGTCCCTGGGTGTTCATTCTGTTTCTAATTCTAATTCTCTTTGGTTACCTGAGGATCGGTACACCTGACTTGCTGGCTGCCCTCATTTCGCCCAGGGAGCTCAGCCCAGTCTCCAAGTTACCTGTGCATTTGCGATTTGCATGATCTGCAAAGTAGCCCTTCCCACATTCCTGGACACACTGGGATTCTAAGAGGAGAAATGGCTCTTCACAGTGGGTGCACTCATGAGGACCTTGGCACTGCACACAGTGGTAGTCACAGCCTGAAAGACAGAAGTCAAGTCAACAAGCATGTGTAGGGTTTTGCAAGGGGCTCCTGGCCCTCATGGAGAGGAAGCATTAGAAACGATGAGCAATGCAACCTGGTGTGCTGGGCAAAGCAGCAGACCAGGAGTCTCCAGATGTGAGCAGCTGGGTGACAAAACTAGTCACTCCACTTCGGTGAGTCACAGTGTTCTCACTTATAAAATGGGAGCAGACACACTGTCCTACCCAGCACCCTGGCTAAGATCGAAATTAATAATGGAAAATACTAGATAAACTGGAAATTGACAGACGTCAGCCACTATCATCATTATTGACAAGCGCTTGGCTCTCTGTAGTACTTTCACTGAAGTGTCCATCTTTCATGACTCACCCAGTTATCAGAGCCTCCCAAGAATGCTCTCAGGAATACTGTCTGTGCATTTTGGGCAGGCATTTCAGGGTCTAAAAATTTTGTGATGTGAAATTGAGGCTGAAGTGGGTACTGGGCCAAAGAAAGGCGATCGTAAGCTATAAGGTGTATGGAGGGTTGTGGGAGGCTGATGGTGGCTTAATGTGACCTTTGCATTTGCTCAGATGACCACAGTACACAGATGTCTCCATCTGGAGCACAGAACTGTTCAATTTGTAAGAACATCCAAGAGTAATGTAATGGTCAAACCATGCTAATTTGTGTGGCCATATACCCCCCCCCCCAGATTTCTACAGGGACTTTAAATTTTAACAAATGTTGTATTTGGGCATAGGAGAAGTAAACGGAGACATTTTCATTATACCAAAGAAAAGCTCTTAGGAAAGAAATCAGAAACTAGATAAAAAATCAGAGTGGAAACCTGTATAGGCTCCTTCTCAGAACACTATACTTAGAGGAGGCTGAAGCTTGGATGAGCACCGAGCTGGGGCTCAGACACTCACTCTTGCAGAGGCCCACGTCCTGGTAAAAGGACGCTGCACACTGCTCCACGCAGGACCCGTCCTGGAGAACGTAGCCATCCATGCACTGCAGGCAGTCTGTCCTCAGAGGCCCACTGCATGCATTGCAACTCCAATCACACTCTAGAAAGAAAGTCCATGTTAGATCAGCGTCTTTTCTACCCACCCTCAGTCCTATCGCTTCATTTATGAAGATTCTGTCTGCAGCTGTGAGAAGACAACATAAGAGATGTGAGATAAATGAGCTCTGATGCAGTTCCGCTTGTAATAGCCTGAATACCTCTCTGAGGTTTGGCGTTTCCTAATTTTGTTAGACTTGCGCATGTACAAGGACCACTCCATGTTCCTATCGAGCCCGATTGTCAGCAGGGCTGCTGAGGAGCCAGACCAACATGATCTTATTCCATGGGCCCCGGGGCTCTTTATTCCTGAGCCACAAATTCTTCACCCAGAGCCTGCCTGAGGAAAGTGGTCAGTTTGCTCCACAAACCTAATTGGATTTCCTCCAAATACTCAAGAGGTAAAGAATGTCAGAGAGTCGACTAAGAATGCATCTGCTGCTTCCACTGCATGATTCTCTACTTCTCAAAAATCAGGTGCTGACCAACATGACAGAAAGAACCAACTGTGGTAGAATTAAACAGGCCATAAAAGATCTGTCCTGAAAGAAAAAGCTTACTGAAACAATAGAAACTCTCATGTAGAACTAGAAAACTAACTGGTTTACATGTTCATTGATTCCCTAAGTACCTGTAGGAAGCACAGCACTAAACAGGGTTATAAAGTACTAGGTGTGGACCCTGGCCTTAAGGAACTTATGTCCTAGTGGGTCCCATCTTTAAATGTGTACCCAAATAATCCAGAGGGACTGATAGAAACTCAGATGATCACGCTAACATCAGAAGTACTGAGTCAGTCTCAGGGACGGGTGCACAGGAAAATGTGTTGCTTCTTGTTTTTTAATGGTGCAGTTAGTTCAGATGAAGCCAGAAAACTCATGTTTGAAAACTAAAGTTCTAGCTGGTAAGGCAAATTCTTCATGCATGAAAGATGGGACAAGACGGTATAGTTAAGTACTGGGGTTTTGAAGTCAGGTAACTCTACACACAAGTCCGTGCTTTGCCACTTTCTACTTGCACACCATAGACACCTCCCTTAAAATGTTTAAGCCTTGGTTTGCTTATCTGTAAAACAGGGATAAGAATATTACCAATTGCATAAGGCTATCGTGAATGTTAAGTGAAATGATGAATGTAAGGAACTTACCACAGTTCCTGGCCCATAGTAACTGCTTCCTAAATGAACTGTTTATCTTGGAGAAATATTTCCATAATAATTTCTTATGATTGTTTGTATTTCTGTAATATCAGTTGTGATCTCTCCCCTATTGTCCCGAATTCTGGAAAGATGAGATTTTTCTCTTTGCCCTTTGGTGAGCCCAGTGGCTTGTCAATTTTACTAATTTTTTTCAAAGAACCAGCTCTTTGTGGCGTTAATTTTATCTATTGTTTTTCTATTCTGAATTTCATTAAGTTCTGCTTTGATTTTTATTAATTCTTTTCTTCTGCTGGCTTTGGGGGACCTCTGTTCTTCTTTTTCTAGCTCTATAAGATGAGATGTGAGGGTGTTTACTTGTAGTTTTTCTTGTTTCTTGAGATAG
>PVKE010017463.1:0-30698 GCA_004027555.1 Craseonycteris thonglongyai
TATGGAGACTGCTCTGGGCCCTCCCCCTTCTCTCTGTCTCTGTTTCTCTCTGTCAAAAACAATCAAAATAAATGTTTAAATACGTGAAGAAAAATAGATATTTATTTTTCTGAGTAAATGGAAATAATAAAGCCATGATGCCATTGGAAGCTACAAAAAATATATGCTTAGACTTCCTAAATTTGTAAGATATAAATGATTTAACAATGATCACAATTCAACAGGGACATAATAAAATTTCCCAGAGTAAATGCTTTTATGCCCATGACAGTTAGAAGCATTCACGATGGTCTTTGCATGTCCCTATTCATTTATCCTCCCTGAATCTATGCATTATTGTTTTATTATTTGTTCTTCCTTTATAGCTTTTAATATCTAAGCTCCTCTATTACATTTTGATATCAAGCTAGAAACAAGAGCTAAAAACAAGGCCAGAAAACCAAATATTGATGTTTGCAGTAAAAGTTTATTGAGCACCTACCTGCATGGGCTGACACTGTGCTTGGTTTGCAGGATGATACAAATGAGTAAGGCTCAGGCTCTGCTCACAAAGAGCTCACAATCTACAGGTGATGGGGGCAGTGCAGGTAGGTAGAAAGACTACCACTCCACCCAAAGAGGTGGTACTATGGTAGAGGATTACACGCAGTGCTGTGGGGGCATGGATAATATGCGGAATAACTGAACTCAGGAGGATCACGGGGTGTGTGTGTGTGTGTGTGTGTGTGTGTGTGTGTGTGTGTGTATGTGTGGTTTCTAGTAAGATTTCATAGAAGAGAAGGTTTTTGAGATAAATTTGGAGTACAGGGTTTTGCCAATATGTAGAGTAGGGGAAAGATCGGAATTTTACCAAATATCAAAACAGGACAAAAACACATCTGATGGGGTGGGATATGTCATTTAAGGGAAATTGCAAGTAGCTTGAAATTGGTGGAACATAATGTCCACGTGCATTATGGAAGGGGGAAAATCTAGAAAAGCAAGAGATAAAAAGATATGGAAGATCTTTCTGCAGTGAGACAAGGAAGAGATTGGGTTCTAGCAAGAAGGATTATGTTATCATGAGAAGAACCTATTAGAAATGTGACTAGTTGAGTCTACTGACAGTAGAAAACATGAATGACAGGGCTGAAGAAGTGAGAACAGCCACAGACGGCAATGAGATGCCCAGAGTAAGTTTAACTTTCTTCTCAAGTTATGCAGTTTTAACCCAGGACTGTCAACCTATTAGACTATAAATTTACTGCTTCTTACTTCCAGAACTCCAGGGAAAAAGTTTTATTATGAGCTTTAACTTACAGGTCTGTTATTTATTTCATCAAATAGTTATGGGCTCAATGACGGGAAATTTCATGTCATGATTACCCCAATGCATTTGATGATGGTGCAATGATCAAAAAAGATGCCAGTAATGACAATTGAACGTCCCTTTGCCTTCCCAGCCTCCTTCATATATTCTCAGGCATAGGATGACAAAGGGAAGTCCACGAGTCACATGAAGAAAGACTGTAGCCATGGGTACAGGATCAGGAGCTCCTCTGTTTGTCTCCAGCCCCACCCTCCACGTCATCCACCCGTGCTACTTCCCCTCATGTGGTGTTCCTGTGAATTCCTCCACCATCTTGTATTTAACCACTGTCCTCTGCCCAAAGCTCTGCCAATGACTGATTCCAACTACACCAATGCTCAAACCATGTCTGGCATAGAGTTTATGTTCAAATAGTTGTTGAATGAAATAACGGGCTCCAAATTCTCCAAAGTAACAGAATTGTAGGGGAGTGTCTTTTTGAATGAAATAATATTCCCTTATGTGTGGTAAAAAGAGCAAGAATTTTATAGTCACATCAGCCTTGGTTTGCACCTAGGAAGATATAAACAATAATTCCTATCTTAAATGTTTTTG
Organism: Craseonycteris thonglongyai; assembly: GCA_004027555.1. Taxonomy (NCBI): domain Eukaryota; kingdom Metazoa; phylum Chordata; class Mammalia; order Chiroptera; family Craseonycteridae; genus Craseonycteris; species Craseonycteris thonglongyai. The sequence continues at coordinate 1,904 of PVKE010017463.1, forward strand.
TGAATATTAAAAGAGATAGTATCTATGAAAATACCTAGCATAGTCCTGGCACATACTGTTCATTTTAGTCCTCTGTCTTAAGTGGAATTATAGAATGATAAATAAAAGGGAGTAACTAATCAGTTAGATGTTTTAGATCAGATAGAGATAAATAGCAGTCATAGAAAAGAATATTGTTAGGAATTTTTAAAGAAAATGAATTTTTCTTTGGTTAATTTTCCTAGTTGGGATTTAAGAAGAAATTCATTTTGTCCATTAATTATACTTACCAATTTGGTCTAATTGGCAACTACCCCAAAATGAATAAAACAAGCGGGAGTCAAGAGAGAAAAACGGCAGGCATCCTGTCAAAAAATAAGATCTTTGAAATTTCTACAACCCAATGGTTGGATACACATTTTATTAAAGCAGACTGATCACCTAATTTATATATAATTATACATGTGACGGCAACCCAAGTTTCACATTCAGACTTAGACAAAGCGTCAAACAGCCTTTCTGTACCAGCTACATCTTGTCTCATCACTCCTTCAATTAAACCCATCCTTAAAATTAACATTTCCTTTGCTGGAGGAAGTATCTTTCATTATTCTCTTTTGTGGTGGTGAAAGAGAAAATGAATAAATTCATATTAAGTGCTTGCAACAATCCTTAGCACTTTGTAAGTTTCCCAAGAAATATTAATTCTTGTTATACTAATTATAATAATAATTATGAATTTTCCATTCTGTGTCTTCCAAAACTGAATAAAAACTGAATTCTCTCTCTATCCATTTTAAAACATCTTGATTTCTGAAGATATGTGTCCTATTCTCAAGTGACTAGCTACTTTTGACTTAAAAAACCTGACTTTTCCAGAGGCTAATTACTCAGATGAAACCAATACCACATGTCATTCAATTTGCATAATATTATTTACTGAAGAGATTCCCACATTTTCTTGTTTTCTATCATAGGCCAGAAAAATGACTAGATTGATAGAGAGAAAGACATATATGGTCATGTACATAGATTATATCTATTTGTTATATCTATCTATGTCATCTTTCTATGTATATATGTATGTATGTATGCATGTATGTATATATTATGTCTGACAATTAAGTTTGAGAACTTATAACTGTGCACTTACATTGGCAGCAAGCACTGCACAAACAACTTGGTAAGGTTTCATAACGTTCATATATTGTGTTTCACAGCTGTGTTCACGTTGACGTGTGGCAGTGTCTTGCTGAGTGGCGATTGTTATTGTGCATTTTTATGTGTCATCAAGAGAATGTCAAAGTTTGAATTAGAGCAACATACAATCATTTACTTTCTTGTTAAACTTGGCAAGAGTGAAATCTGGGATATTTCTCCAAGTTCGTGGGGATAATGTCATGAAGAAAACGGCAGTGTACAAATGGATTAAATGCTTTTCTGAGGGGAGTGAAAGCATCACTGACGAAGAGAGGTCAGAGCAGTTAGTAATGCGCAGAACAGATGAAAACATTGCAAAAAAAATTGTTGAATTGGAATTGTATGTCAAAATGCTCAGCGGACTGTGTAAAGCATGGTATATACCAAATAAATATTGATAGAGAAACAGTTAGAAAAATTTTAACTAAAAATCATGGCATGAGGAAGGTGTGTGCAAAAGTGGTCCCAAAAAAGCTCACCAATGAACAAAAGCAAAGGAGAGTTGAAGTTTGCCAAGACCTTTTGGAGAGGCAAGATGATGTTTTGGGTCATGTTATCACTGGTGATGAAACCTGGGTATACCAATATGACCCTGAAACAAAGCATCTAAGTGCACCATGGAAGTCAGCCAATTCTCCACAACCAAAAAGGTTCCGTCTGTCCAAATCAAGAGTCAAAATGATGTTGCTAACCATTTTTTGATATCAGAAGGATTGTTCATTATGAATTTGTACCAACTGGGCTATCAACTGAATTGACTATTTGGAAGTGCTAAAAACTCTATGTGAAAAAGTTAAACAAAAACTACCTGAATTTTTCGCCAACAACTCATGGCTCTTGCATCATGACAATGCATCAGCTCACACAGCACTGTCTGTGAGGGAGTTTTTAGCCAGTAAACAAATCACAGTATTGGAATACACTCCTGCCTCACCTAATCTGGCCCTCAATGATGTTTTTATTTACCCAAAGATATAGGAAATATTGAAAGGATGATATTTTGGACATCAAAGGTAATATGACGACTGTTCTGATGGCCATTCCAGAAAAAATGTTCCAAAATTGCTTTGAAGAGTAGACTAGGTGCTTGCATTGGTGCATAGCTTCCCAAGGGGAGTACTTCAAAGGTGAACATAGTGATGTATTTAGCAATGAGGTATGTAGCACTTTTTCTAGGAGGCATTTGTGAACTTAATTTTCTGACTTTGTATGTGTGTATGTATAATATGCATATATCTATTTACCTTTCTTCAAAAGAGTCATGAAAGCCATTTCATTATAATAGGTTTCCAAACAACTTGGCTATTCTCTTCCTAACTGGGCATAAATTTAGTGGAAAATCACATCTCTGGAGTTGTTAACTTACAAAGTAAACAAGCTAGCTTTGGGCTAGATGACTCAGGCAGTATCTCTTTTCCAAAGTAGGCCTCAGAAGAGAATGCCATGAGCATAAGTAGCTCTACTCTGCCCTTTTTTTTTGTTTCTTCCCTAGAAACATTTATAGAGGGCCCTAGATTAAGGTGACCAGATTTTAACATTGGTAAAGCGGGACACCATTGACTGGGGGTGGGGTGTAGGTGGGGGGGTTCTTGATTAAAAATTTGGTCTATCTCTTGCCGTTCCCTAGCTTGTCGTGCATTCTTTCCAAAAATCGGGACTTTTTTAAAATGCCGCGGGGCGCAGGACAAATTATTAGAAATCAGGACTGTCCCGCCAAAAGCGGGACGTCTGGTCACCCTATGCCTAGATCCTTAAGTTAGGTCTTCTGGACCTAGCTTGTCAGGATCAAGCTGGACTTGTAGAGCAGCTTCATCTGGTGGCTGTTGGCAGGTGATGGATGGGCAGGGGGTAGCTGTTGGGTGAGAGGCATAGGGTCTCACCTCATTTGTCACAGAACATCACTTGGCAATTCCACACTGCCTATAACCTGGCAGAGATGCCTTTTTATGAGAATGCATTTGTATTCACTGGGGAAAGTGTAAAGCAATATCCCTCAAAGCACAGAATATAAGGTTTGTTCCACTAGATCTTCAGTAGTTTGCAAAATAACAAGTCAACTATAACTACTGGGTATTTTCCAGAAAGTTACTATATAGCATATTCCTGAGAACATAAATTCAGCTTGGGAGCACATTTCTCCCCAGGTCTCTCCACCACTATGTACCACAATTAGACCACTTGCTAAATACTTTGAGCAAAGAAAGCCTCCAAGAGACAATAACACAAACTCTACTGGAAATGTAGCACAAACATTTTTTTTGGAACCAAGCACAAAACTGATGTAGCTTCATCTTCCTTGCAGAGTGAACAACACATTGGTATTTTCAGTTTATGTCTTTTATTCCTCCCAATTACCAAACTTTAATGAACAAAAGTGAAAATGACATTTTAGTGAAGATCAACCAGACTTGTTGAAGATTTATTGCATGGTTAAAAATGGAAATGTATGGAGATCAGGTATATGTTAATTGTTATCCCAAATTTATTGATAGTTCCTTAATTATCCTTTAGGACATAGTGGAGAAAATAGTCTCAAGAGGAAAAATGATGAATTAAAAGGCGAAGAATTTTGCATGAAATGAGCTTGAAGCCCTTAGTACCCTGATTTTTTCCTTGCTCAGGTACATGGAAACCTTATCTTACTTGAGTCTTCCTTGTGCTGTGTTAAATAGAATAAGAGAAATATCTCCCAAACTAAGGTAGTGACAACATTGAGCAGAGCTACAGACTACAAGTGCAGAATTCTGAGTTCAGAAAAGAGCTGTAGTACTTAATTCACAGTATAAGTTTAGGAAGGACACTGATTTTTTCCAAGGGAGCTTTCCCTATTATATTTGAAAAATGAAGGCAATGAATTGATGAAATATAAATATAAATATAGAGTGGTAAGATATAATATACAATATAAATACATCTAAATCTATATAGATACCTCTATATACCACTATGTATAATGCATACCCACAATGTCCCATTTATTGTATTATTTTGTAGTTTATCTTCATATCACCCTATTAAGGAGAGTTGGTGAAAGGGAAACAAGGAAGCATATAGCTTTTCCTTGTGATTCTAATGACTGTATTTCCTAAAACATTAACCCTCGTTCACATGTAATCTTTATTTATAGTTGCAGCTGAGATTTTGCTTATTCAGACATGATAAACAATTTAATGCAGGTAAAGTAAATTTCTGGATGTTGAAAGCTTTTATGAACTACATTGCTTGCAATCGTTGACTATTTCCAACTATCAAAATTTTCCTTAAAGTGCCTCAGTCACGTATAGCCATGAATATTCCAACCTGATAAGTTCTCTGGCTGAATTCCTATTGTATTTTGTATCATTAAAGGGCATTTTAAACTTGCTGCTTTACAATGCAGCAATTTGCATACTGAGAGGCAATAGAGCAAAGTGATTGAGGTGTAAATGCAGGCAGACTTCTTGGGTCTGCCATTGATTAGCAGTCTGACCTTGTGGGCGATTGTCTGACCTCTTTGTGCCTCAGTTTTCTTATTGGTCAATGTGGATAATAATAATGGTACCCACTTTGTAGGGTTGTTATAGGCTTAATCCAGTTATTTCTTGTAAAACATTTAGAATAGTACTCAGCAGAGACTTGATACTGCTATAGCTTATCCTGTGCCCACTACAGTGCTATGTATATTGTAGGTGAACAAACAAATACCTGTAGAGTTACAGAAGTACTGTCAAGGAGAAATACAGGAGAGAGAACAATAGCTATTTATTTTAAATGACAGATATTTTGAGTTCTTGTTTTTGCTACATTTTGAAAAGCTAAAAAGAACTTCTGATGCTCCATATGAAGCATCTTAAAGGTATCTAAGAACATAGAATGTAGTGGGAGCCACCGTTTCCACAGTGAGCATTACAAACAATCTTCGCATGAAACATCTGTTGAATGAGCTGTTGAGTAAGCCTGCTCCATCGCAGGGGGTAGGGTCTGGGGAGAGGGGAGCTAGACTTTGGGGTGCCCAGGAGCATGATGAAAGGAAAATGAATTAACTCTCTTGACTGCATTCAAGGTAGGGATACAAAAGTAGGGAATTTTCAGTAGCCCCATTATGCTAGGATACCTGCCCATCATAAAGGATTGGGAATAATTTAGGCTGTTCTGACATTCAGCAACTCCTAACATGGAAGATAATTTTGCTGTGAGTTCAGCCATTAACAAATCTATGTATCAAACTTTTTATGCTGGCCCCATAGTTTTTTTACACATCCTTTCAATAAGACTTGAGACTATTATTCTCTATGATGTGTCCTTAACCACCCTCTCCCCTTAAGTTTTCTGACTTGACCCTTTCCTTTTGTTGTGGTGATAGGGAAAAATCACCACTTGAGCTAAGATGACGCACTTCCCCAGAGGCACCACCCAAGATGGCGACCTCTGAGGGCAGGGACTTCCTACTGGGCTGGGACTGCCCCTGAACACATTCCTCAGCCCATACAAACTAACCAATCCCTGAGCCCCATGACATACTCCCGATGCAAACACCCAATACCCAGAAGGTAGACCCTATAAAGGTAAAACTCTCCAGTCAGTCGGAGCTCAGACTTTGGAACAACACTCCTCTGACCCTGCCAGTGTAAATAAAGCTTTGTGACTCCTATGTCCCAAGTGAGTTTGAGTTTCTTCGGTCAATGGTTTTCTGCAACATTAGGAAGAGTAAAGAATTGCCAGCAGACTAAGTGAGCAAGAGGAAACCAGGAATGCCCACAAGTCAAGAATGATGTACATACACTTGAGGAGAAAGGTATTAAACTTCTACATGACATGAGTAGACTGACTACTTCCAGGGGTCTTCTTCCTCCCTCCTTCTCTCCCCACCTTCTTCATTCCCTTTCTTCTTTCCTTCATCCTTCTCTCTCTCTCTCTCTTTCTCCCTATTATAAAAGCTATGTTTGCTCACTGCAAAAAGCAACATTGAGAAGTTTTTAAAAGGTGTAAGTGGAAAGTGTCAATTCTCATATTACCTCTCCTACCTAAAGTCTCACTACCTAGAAAGTGTGACTAATAATTGTTTACCTGTGTCCTTTCAGATATTTTATAATATGCATTATACCACACACACACATATATATATATATATTTAAAGCATAAATGTGATCATAAACACACAGTTGTGCTGTTGTACAATAGGTTTTTAACTTCAGAAAAGAAAACATTACTTTTGGATATCTTTCCACGTGAGCCTAAACAGAGCTATTGCATTATTTATAATAACTTAAGAGTATTTCACTGTATATCTACATATAATTTAATTAGTCACTTATTGGTGAATCTTTGTTTTTTTTTCCATTTTATTACTCTAAATCATCCTAGGAGTAAAATTATAAGGCCAACAGGTATGCACATTTAAAATTTAAAAGGGTTACCCAACCTATTTTCCAAATAAGGTTGCCCATATTTGCACATATACCAATACATATTTCCATATACTACACTTATTTTTTTAAAGATTTATTATTTTTGACAGAGACAGAGACAGAGAGAAGGAGGAGGGCCCAGAGCAGTCTCCATAGTTGCATGTCATCAGTTTTTGACATGGTTTTGTTCCACACAGGTGGGTGGGGGCCACGCAGGGTAAGAACGGGGCTGGGGGCCTCCCGTGTGGGAGGCACACCCCCTTGAGCCGGAGGCCAAACCGGGGGCCTCCCATATGGGAAGCTTGCCTTGGTGAGAACTTGTCTGGGGGCCACCTGCATGGGAGGCATACCCCCTTGAGCCAGGGGCTGAACCTGCGGTGTGGGGGGGGGGGGGGGAGGGGTGAGAACTGAACTGGGGGCTCAAAGCACACCCCAGTTCAACATATAGGTCCACACACGCCGGGATTCACTTCTTGGTCTCCGGGGGCTGCAAATTGAATGCTTAATCCACTGAGCCATCCTGGCTTCCCCTACTATACTTATTGACATTAAATATTAAACTTTGTGATTTTGTCAATTTGATAGGTTAAAAATCCTTTCATTTTTCTCTCAGTTTTCATTTCTTTAATTTTGAATGAGGCTGAGCATTTGTATTTTCTTCCTGGTTATCTTTCTGTTTATATATTTTGCCTGTTTTCTTATAGGATTTTACTTTTGGATTTGTGGATGATCTTTGATTATTATAAAAATTAGCCCTTTGTTACGGTAGCAAATCTTTTATTAGCTTTGCCATTAGTTTATTGAATTTAATAGTATTTTATAATGTTTCTGAACTTTGAATCCATTTTCTACAGAAACTTAGCTTACAGAATTACAAAGTCATAATAGCTCTGAGTTTGCTATTATAAAAAGAGGAAGGAAAAATATACTCGACAAGGCAGAAACAGGTAAAGAAACTCTTCTACATAGAGGATCCAGAGAGGAAAGGTAAGGTTTATTTTCAAAGTGTTTATCTGTGGTTTCATTAAATCTGTAAAGCAATAGGTCCTCCTAGCCTTTATTCATTGAGCAAGGTAGAAGGGAAATCCCAATTATCTTAAAACTCTACCTTTTAAGTTTTATTGAAAAACATGAAATTAAATAAATAAGTAAATAAATAAATAAAATCTAAAGAAAAATTAACTAAGGTTGGACCAAAAATCACAAGTGTATCTCAGTTTCTAAAACAAGGTGACCCAATTCATTTATTAAGAGAAGCTTCACTAATTAATGTTAATAACTGCCAGTGTCAGCAAATGTTCTCAATTATAGATTTACTGGCACTCAGAAGGTTTCAAGAGCCCGTCAGCTATATCTGGCAAGTTATTAGTTATCGTTCAGGGGTTATTACAATGCAGGAATGTTAAGTTGGATAATTGGGATGAGAAGGCTTTAAATCCCTCACAAAAGCATCTGCTCCAGGTCTACTTAAATGTCTCCTCAGCAGAGTTGGAAGATGGGCTGCTCTTATTTTCCAAGTCAAGCTTCTTGTCCTTTTTCCCCAAATAGGACCAAAACCCAGTTACAACCATTCCTCATCAGGATGAATTGGAGATGCCAACCAATATCCATTCTACTATGTAATTATTATCAAGATTATAGCCATGTGTAGGCCACATTTTCCAGGATTTATCTTTGAAACATTAATATGTAGGCTGACCAGATGTACCATTTTAAACAGGGCAGAAAACCATGGTACTGTTTCATTTCAAACGGTATGTATGGTCAGCCTAATTTCACTGGGGTAAATTCAAAGTGTCAGTAGGCTGACCATACATACCATTTGAAACAGGACAGTACTGTTGTTTTCTGTCCTACTTAAAATGGTACATGTGGTTAGCCTATTAATATTAACAGTACAGTGTTATAGAAGCATAGAAAGTGTTCTATTTATTTTTAATACTTTTGAATTTAAAATGTTACTAAATGATGTGCAACAAAATATGCGGCAACAGATTTATTATGGAATGCACACGCATTATGGATAGCATGGCATATACAAGTAGGTTGAGGCTAAGGGGATCTGTGAGCTAGTTATCTTAAAAAGTGAACTCAATTGGGATGGTCTAAAATATGAGTAATCCATATAATTTTAGACAGCTGGTCTCAATCCAATTCCCAGGGAAATTACATTGTCCAGAGGCAGAGAAAGACTCTTCAACTACATATCACTACCAAACTCACAGGTGAAGAGTGAAAGAGCAAAATACAAAGCATACTAGTATACTATATGAGCTATTTATGGTCAAGGCTCCCCAGTGAACATACTGGAACATATAGGCATCTCACTTATAAATGGCAGGTTACGTTTTATCTCATGTGCCAACTCTACTCACTTGTTAATAACCATTTGAAAAGCCATACTAAAAAGTTGTAGTAAAAAAAACTGCTAGTTGTACCCTAATATCTATTCTTCTCTTTCTTCTTTTTTAAAGATTTATTTTATTGTTTGAGAGGAGGTGAGCAAAAGAGAGAAAGAGAGGGAGAAGGGGGAGGGTGCAGAGCAGCTCCATAGTTGTACATCATTAGTTGTGACATGGTTTTATTCCAGTTGGATGTGGGGCAGCATGGGGCAGGAATTGAACTGGGGGCCTCCCACATGGGAAATGAGAACCGTCGCTGTTGAGCCATCTCTGTGGTTACTAGTTGTGTCACAGTTCAGCCTACGGGATTTTCATGGGCCTGGTCTGGGAATTACGGTAAACCTTGGACCTGAGCTAACCTGGCATCCCCTCTTCCCTTTCTTCATAGTGATGGAATTTAGCTGGGTAGGTGCTTATCTAGAATAAAGACTACATTTTAAACTGTTTTTTAATTTGGTGGGAACATGTGACTGAATATTGGCACATAGAATGTAAGCCAAAATGGTGTGTACTAGTATGACTTTCTTATTGTGCCTAAAAAAAAATGGTTGTGATTTTTCCCTTGCTCATTTTTCCTGATTCATTCTGGCCAGAGTAGATGTGATGGTGAGCTCCCAAAGGCCATGAAAATAGGGATGGGCATAGCAAAAGAAAGAAAAATTCTGAGCCCTCAACACAGGGAGGCTACCATATCTGATCTGGACTCATGCTCAAAATAGCATAAGCATAAGGAGTAAACCCCTGTCATTCAGGTATCCATTGTTAGAATCATGGCAGCAGAACCTGTGTTTCTAACAAACGAAAATAGTTCTGAGCTATGTAAAGTCTCTGTGAGAAAAGTGTCACCACAGGTTTGTAATGCTGACTATGGGCAAGAGCTCCAGTGCTCTCATGGCCATTCTTCTTCTTGTTCTTTTTTTTTTTTTAAAGATTTATTTTACTGTTTTTGACAGACAGAGACAGAGAGAAGGGTGAGGGCCCAGAGCAGTCTCCAAAGTTGTATGTCATCAGTTTTCCACATAGTTTCATTCCACACAGGTGGGTGAGGCTGGGGGTGGGGTGGGGGTGGGGGAGCGCAGGGCAGGAACCAGGCGGGGGCCTTCTGCATGGGAGGCACTCCCCCATGAGCTGGGGGCCGAATCAGGGGCCTCCCACATGGGAAGCTTGCCCTGGTGAGAACTGAACTGGGGGACCCCAGTTCAGCATATGGGTCCACACAGGCTGGGGCCAGGATTCAATCCTGAGACCCTGGGGCTGTAAAGTGAGCACATAACCCGCTGAGCCATCCTGGCTTCCCTCATGGCCTTTCTTACTGTATGAATATCAAACTCACTCCAAAATGGAAAACTCTCCAAAGAAACTCTCATGTTAACTCAGACCTCTCATGTTAACTCATACTGTTGGCCACTTCAGGCTTGACTCCTATGCTTTTATATAAGTACAAAGAAATGAGACTGACTTAATAATTATAATAAGAATAAAATAAGTAATATTTGTGATATATCATTCATTTATGTATAAATGATTATAATCCTTCCAAATAGGCTCCTGGGAAGCTATATGCTTATTTCAATAATGCTGCTGTTGCTAAAGTGTTTTGGGAATTTTGAAACTGTAAATTCACACATTTTATATAATAATACGAGTGGGTCAAGTCACTTTAATTCCTTCCATGCCAAACTAGCAGTTCTTTACTGAGCACTTATTATGCACAATAATGTCGGTTTTGGTGTCAGAGAGATTGGTAAAACTCTTAAAGATGTCAACAGTACTCATATAAATCTGCATCAAATTTCTAGGGCTTCATATTTTTGGCTTTATATATATTTTTTAAATTGTTAAATTTATTAGGGTTACATCGGTTAGTAAAACTTACATAGGTTCCAGATGTACAACGCTTTCCCATTAAGATTTCTTTTTTGTTGTTGTTGACATTTAGTATTATTTTATTTTAGTTTCTGATGTACAACGTAGTGATTAGGCATTTATATAATTGGTGCAGTGACCCCCCCCTAATTACTTTAGTATCCGACTGCCACTATACATAGTTGTTGCAACGTTGTCTATATTTTCTCTGCTGTACCTCATATCCCATGATTATTTTGTAGCCACCAATCTGTATTTCTTAATTACTTCACTTTTTTTTATTGTTAAATTTATTGGGGGTGGTTTCATAATTTAACAATAGAAAAATACTAATATGTAAAAGGGTCTACAACGGTCCAGGGAAATGAGAGATATATTCCAGAAATGAAAAGTGAATTTTTAAAAAGCACTGCCTCATGGTGTTTTATTTCATGAATGTATTCATTCACTCAAGGTTTATATTACTGCCCTGCTCTCTTATTTTCAAAATAATTCTCAGTAATCTATAGATTAAAAATTAGAGTTCTATTTGTATTCAACTTTGAATTTCTTATTCTACAAGAAACTTGATTTATTAAAATATCCCCTGGGAAACAAATCCTAGTGATTAGGCTCTCCATGGGCCTATGGGTAAAGTCACCACAGTTCTGGGCCTCTGCCTGTACCCCCAAATCAGCTAAAGATTGTGAATTGTAGGATTTCTCTGAGCATAAAGGATTCTGACAGGGGAGCTGCCATCGTTCAGCACATTTCTAGAGTCACTGAGCCTGAAACATATAAAGCAGTGTTACTAAGAGCAGGTGACACTGAGTTGGAAATTCTGATTTACTTCATGAGTCAGTTCTGCCTGATAAGCAGGTCAGTGTGTCTTTCCAAATGAAAAGCAACTTCCTTACAGCCATTACAGCAGAAAGGTCAACTCAAGTCCATTTACAATTTTCAAATATGCTGAGAGCTCTAACGTAGACAGTGATTTTGGTCCTTACCCAGGAGAGGACAGATTCAGAGCAAATGAAGTGAGATATAAGGAAGAAATTCACAACAACAAGTGACATTAAGATCTGAAGGAGATATACCAGAGCTGACATCCAGCCTGTGCTGTGGGTGGATTTAGGATACCAAAGTCTTCACAAGTTGTTAAATAACTTGAGTCTCATCATGGTCAAATTATTGCTGCTTCTAATACGGGTTTAACTAGGACAGAGTATCTTGGAAGGGTCTGGTCCTGATGAATCAGGGGTGGGCCATTGGAAAGATTTGAAAAAATAAAAAAATAAAACAGGGAAAGGCGAAGATTGGGGGAAAGCAGGAGCGGGGAGTAGGGAGGGGACATCAAATATATGGTGATGGAAAGAGAACCGACTCTGGGTGGTGAGCACATAATGCAATGCATAGACAATGTAATGTAGAATTGCACACTTAAAACCTATGTAATTTTTACCAACCAATGTCACCCCAATAAATTTAACAATAAAAATAAAAGAAAAACAAAAAGAAAACTCAAGGAAACATAGTCAGAGTAGGGCTTCCTAAGGGATGTGGTTGGTATTTGGGCCAGGAAATTCTTCATGTGAAACTGCTGTGCATATGAGAGAATATTAACATTCCTGCATCCTCTTTAGCACCACTCAGGAACACTAGAGATTGTGCCAACCGCTAATCGTCCCAATATTTAAAAATATTTCTTGGTGAAGGCAGTGTCACCCTGGTTGAGAACCACTCCAACCATGTTTAAGAATTTTCACCAAAAAAAAAAATGGTGGTAAACAGCAAAGGGACTGATGCAGCCATGAGTTAGACTGACTAGACACAGCATTTTAAACAGGACAGAAAACAACAGTACTGTCCCAGTTCAAAACACTGGGCTAACTTCAAGGTGTCAGTGGGCTGACCATATGTATTGTTTGAAATGGGACAGTATATTGTTTTTTGTCTCATTTAAAATGGTACATCTGGTCAGCTTATCACTAGTACTTCTTTCTGACTGAAAATTTTATTGAAACAGAGTGCTTTAAATTGGTGTTTATCACCTTACAGAGATGAGCTTTTAAAATAAAAGCTCCTGTAACCAACTGGACTTTACCACCATGACTCACTCCGTGCATTAGCATGTTTATGGGGCTCATCAGTTATACCTATCAATGAAAAGTGGAAATATTTGTTTCATAATAAAGCATAACTTCTCAGAGATGATAGTCTGTACTACAGGAAGACAACATTTTATCATTATTTTTATTAGTTTGTGTGAGTAAGCACACAGTTATATATGAATAGGTGTATTGACTTAGGGACTGAATAATAAAACATATGTTTTCCAGAGAACACTGAAGAGCAATATCTTCAAACATCAAATTTAAGTATGCTTTGTGATTTCTGTAATGTTTTCTGCTACTTGTTTGCTTAAAAATGCCAAGCCCAACACATTTTATAAAATAAATAAATAAATAAATAAATAAATAAATAATAAAAAATATTTAAAAAATAAAAAAGAAAGAAAGAAATGCCAAGCACATTTTAATCTGCCGCTTTAAAGAAAAGTACACTTGGTGATTTCATCAGATGAGGCCACACATTTACTCTGGCCAAAGAAAGAGCAGAGCATCAAATTCTCTTTCAAGCAAATCCTGATAATAGCACAAGCACTGGTTAAAGAAATCTAAACCTATCCAGATACACCCATCAGTTAATATCACAAAACAGTGTATCTATAATGACTGCCATGGAATATAATGCCTTAGGCTAGATTTAGTCTAACACAGATTTCACTTTATAGTAGAAAAATGACAAAGTCAGAAAATTCTAGCTTCATAAGTAAACTTCCTAAAACCAAAGTTGGTGGTCACAATATAATGAGACATGTAATCCAAATAAAACTTTGCATGCAGCCAAACCTAAAATAAAATGTAAATACAAAGGAGTTAACACTTTAATCAAACACAGCCCAAAGAGAATTAGATTCCTGTCCTCTTTCCTCAATCATGTTTTTAAATAACAAGGTAATTTATAAGAAGAAAATCTGAAAATTGCCCAAATCTAAACTTTTAATACATTATGGACAAATTTATATTTATCCCAAGTTCTGACACTTCCAACAAGTACAGTATGCAATTCTAAATGATATTTTTAATGATAACTCCAACACACCTGAATCTCTAAAGAAAGATGAAATGTTCTCTATTTATTCTGTATTTAGATAGGAGAAACAACTACAGTTTAGAATATATTTTAAATAATACAGAAAAAGCAAGAGTTTTCTGGTTATTGCTGCAATGACTAAGAATGTAAATCAATTACTCTTCAATAAGTAATGTTAACAGATGCTGGATGATGTTTCAGAATATAATTTTGAGCTTCAGTTTTTCTTCTGGACCCAGGGATACATGGCTTCTTAACAACCAGAGCCAGTTTCTATATGTGGTAGAGATATTCTGGGCACCCTTGAACTCTGATGGGCTGTGAAGGAAAAGGTCTGGGTCTCAGGTTGGAACCTTTGGTAGCCAGGCTGTATAACAGTAGGTCATGGTTTCCCACTGGGAGACCTCAGTGCCAGAATCAGGAAGGGAACCAATCTTTCTTTAATGCTACATGCTAGGATCCTTCCAGATGTTCATTCATTTAATCACAACACTGTGAGGGATTATTATCCCTGGTTCACAGCTACAGAAACGAAGTCTAAGAGATATGCTGCAATTTGTCTATGGTCACACAGCCATGATGATCTGAACTACCAGACGTCTCCCTGCCATTTTCAACTTATGTCATTGGCTATATACAAAGACCAACGTATCTTCTTCTCCCAAATATTGTGTTCTTTTCTCCAAACTCTTAAATGAAAGTCTCAACTGTTGGGGATTTTGCTAATCTTTCTTTTTAAGAATGCTAGGTAATATTTGTTTAAATGGTTTTTGGCGAGCTAAGAGTAGAACTTGGAACTAGAAAATATGATTGTCAAAAGTTTGAGATAAATTTTAGCATTCAAATAATGTAGTACTTAATTTGTAGTTTTTGAAAGAATTGTTAAAGAATTCTTGGATTAATATTTGCCATGATGTTGTTACTCAGTTAAAGAAATACCTTGAAAATCTACCCTATGTAGGGCCAACACAGGTTTAAAAAATGCTTTGGTATTGAAATATTTATGGTAATGAAGTGGAAGAAAAAATTTGTGGATGTTTAAATTTCCATCAGAATTATTCAGAGGAGAATGTAGGTTATATATATATCTATATATATCTATCTATATATATATATATACACACACACACATATACATACACACACATGCATAGATATACACACATACATACATATGTAATAACACAGGAATTTATATGTAAACATACATATAGATATAGGATATATCTATATGTATGTATGTATGTATGTACCGTATTTTCCGGCGTATAAGACGACCGGGCGTATAAGACGACCCCTTAATTTTACAGTTAAAACGTAGGTTTAGGCCTATATTCGCTGTATAAGACTACAGCCTCAAAAGTGGGGGGTAGTCTTATACAGCGAATATAGGCCTAAACCTACATTTTAACTGTAAAATTAGGGGGTCATCTTATATGCCGGAAAATACAGTATGTATGTATGTGTGTGTGTATGTGTATTATTCTGGAAAGTATCCAGCCATGTAACCATTCTCATTATATTAACAATGGCTGGATTTTTTTCTGGACAGCATAAACATATCTATCTTACATGAAACAAGACTGTCCATAAGTTGATAAAAGTAGAGGCTGGGTGAGGCTTAGAGAGGTTATTATAATATTCTCTAATTTTGTATTTGCTTGAATTTTTTTTTAACAGTAAGACTATATACACAATACGTGCTTGGGATTTTAAATCACTAGGCGTTATGTATTTTATTTCTGCAACAGTCCTTTGGTACTCAGTCTTTCAGCTAACCTGTTTATTGAGCAACTATTATGTTTCTAGAAATGCACTGTATTGATTCAACTTGTGTGAATATGTGAACATCCATAAAATAAATACAAAGAATTGTTTATTATGGACCTTAGTTTATTTTAATTCAAGCTTAGCATATGTGATGTTTGGCAATACTAACTAAAAGTTTGAGTCACCTTTGATAATTCATTTAACTACATGTCAGTACCTCAGTCTAATCTTTTTGATGAATTATTGTATATTCTCATAAATGTCAGTTACAGCATTGTTTTCTCCACAGACTCCTGAGATATACATATACAGAGTACATATAGCCTCACTCCTTGCTTCTCTCCCTCTTTTGTACTTGCCCAGCAAAATACCCACATGTGCTCAGCCCAACTCTATGCCTATTCTACTACTCAAGCTGAACATGAATGGAAAGAAAACACACAACCCTGATAATTCAAATCATTTTAAATTGTTGATCATTCAAATCATTTTAAAGCAAGGGGTCCAGGTTGCTGTGGGGAAATCTTACATTTCCCTTGTCTGTCCACTCTCCCATCTCTATATCAACTATAGTTCTTTTCTCTCCTTAAACTCCTATACCACCTCCCTTCCACACTCTCAGCCCATGACTTCCTGTATTATTTCCTTATTTCCTTCCTTCCTTCCTTCCTTCAATGACATTCGACATACAATATATATTGGTTTCAGGGGTACAGCACAGTGGGGAGACATTTATATAGCTTACAAAATCCTCATTCTGATATATCTAGTTCCCATCTGACACCATCTATAGTTATGACATTTTTATCTATTGTATGCCCTATGCTGCATTTTACATTCCTGTAACTATTTAATGACTATGAATTTGTACTTTAAAAAATAATTATTTTTTTTTATTGTTAAATTTATTGGGGTGACATTGGTCGGCAATATAGTTTCCAGGTGTACAACTCTACATTACATCATCTATGCAGTGCATTATGTGCTCACCACCCAGAATCAGCTCTCCTTCCATCACCACATATCTGGTGCCCACTCCCAACTCCCCCCCAAATTTGTACTTTTTGATTGCTTCCCCTTTTTTCACCCACCCTTCTAACTCTCCTCCCATCACCCCCACAAATCTGGTACCCATCTGACATAGCTCTCATCGCAACATTACTGACCATATTCCCATGCTATGTTCTACATCCCCATAGTATTACTTTGTAACAACCAAACTGAATTTCCCATTCCCTTCCCCTATGTCACCCATTACCCCAACCTTCCTTCTATCTGGCAACAAACCAAATGTTTTATTTAGATATAGAAATGATCTATACCTGATCTTCCTAGCAGAAAACTCCCTTCCTACTAGTGTCTGTGCCCTTATACTCTGCCTTCCCTCCTATTACAAAGAATGAAACTGTCCCTGTTCTACTGAAGGCCACCTTCTTTATTAGTGCATTGAATCTCATCCCTTTCTTCCTTCTCAAAGATCTTATTCTAATTCCCCTCAGACTGGTTCAAAACTTCTCTTTCTTTTCTATCAAAACTCATTTATTAGAGCGTCTCATCTAGCCCCATTATTTTTTAAAGAATAAACTGGTGTCTCTAAGGATGAGAATGGATTATACTTGATGTGTCTATTCCTTACCTGAATGCTCAATTCATTAGTAAGCCCTCCTGAGCTTTACCTTCAAAATACATCTTAGGAAAAATATTGTATGATTCCACTTATATGTGGTACCTAGAACCGGCAGATTAATAAAGACAGAAAGTATGGGGAAGCCGGGATGGCTCAGTGGGTTAAGCACTTACTTTGAAGCCCTGGGGACTCAGGATTGAATCCCTGCCCCAGCCCATGCGGATCCATGTGCTGAGCTGAACAGGGAAGTACCCGCAGTTCAGTTCTCACCGGGGTGAGACCCCGGCCCAGTTCCTGCCCTGTGCAGCCCCGCACCCACCTGTGGAATGAAACTATGTGGGGGAAAAAAAAAAGAATGTAGAACAGTGGTTACCAAGGGCTAGGGGAAAAGGGGATGCAGTCTTATTATTTAAAGGGGGCAGAGTTTCAGTTTGGCAAGATGAAAAAGTTCTGGAGATGCATAGTGCTGATGGTTGCACAGCAAGGGAAATGTATTTAATGATACTGAACTGTACACTTTAAATGGATAAAATGGTAAATTTTAATTATATATATTTTTCTACATTAAAAAATATCATTTAAGAATATATATTTGAATCCAGCCACTTTTTACTACCTCTATCGCTGCCATCCTAATTTAAACTATTGTCATCTCTCATCTGCATATTAAAATTGCTTTCTAGAACATTTCCTTGCTTTTAATCTTGCCCCCTACATCAGTTTGATCTCTACACCCAACATCAGAGTGAGCTTTTAAACCATAAGGAAGCTTCTGTAACGTATCAGATAAAACATCCTTTAGAATAAATTCCTACTCTTTACAATGGTCTTCTCTCCCCTCATGGAATACCTGGGGCCTTTGCCTGTCCAGAATGCTCTTTTCACAGCTGCCTCCCTGACTTCATTCAGCTCTCTGCTTCTATATCACGTCCTCAGAGAGGCCATCCCTGACCACCTAATCTACACTGTCTTCCTAGCACACACACACGTGCATGCACACACAAATACACATATGTACACACACACACATATATATATGCCCTCTCCTGCTTTATTTTTAATAGAGTCTTTCACTACCAGAGATCATATATTTACTTGTTTACTTAGTTACTTATTACTTTGTTTGCCCCTCTTAAGCTCAATGCATTGCCTACCGCTGCTTTTCTAGACCTTAACCATGAGTGGCACATAATAGAAGTTCAAGAAATATTTGTTTACTAAAGACATGACTGAAATTGTTTGAGGGTTTGTATGTTAAGTTTGAAGTGTAGAACTGCAGCTAGATGAGTGTTTCAAAGCAGGCAATTGCTCACATCTGAAAAACTTCTCCTTTAAGAACAAAGTCCTTCAGTAACCAATGGTGATACTTCAGGGCGGAACTTTGACAGCAGGGGAGAGTGGAGGGAGGGGAGAAAAAAGATAAGGAAGCCAGAGTTCTGTGAAAAACCTATGACATGGTGCTTGTAACTAGTTGTCATCCATAATGGGCTTGTTGATGAGAAAGGGTTTAAGAGTCTCCTGAGCAGGATTCACTTAATATTAGAAAATATATATATATTCTTCAGAAGATTATGTCACTTATGTAAGAAAATAAACTTTTGGAAAGGTTACTTAGTATGCAGGTCACCCCTAATTGATAAGGAGGAGTGGCACTTTAATGAAGAAAATGCTGAGTGTACTCAGATGTCCCGGGATCATCCGAACTATAATAGGTGGTGAACAGTAATTTTGTGGTATAGTAGTACAGTGTATTATGATCTAGTGTCTAATATTCAGAAGACTGAATTGGGGCCTTCTGAAATTGAGTTCCACTAGTTTATTTTAGATTTCCGAAACTTTTGAAGAAGGAAAAGCAAATGGGGTTTTTAGAATGGGATCACAGAATAAAATTTTATTTTTAGTAGAAAGAACCATATTACTGCTTATATGCTGCAAAGAACAAATAGTACCGATATCTAGATTAGGAAGTAGAATTGCTGTTCTGAAATACCGGCTGGAGATTGCACTCAAGGTCTTTATTCTTCATTCTGCTGGTTACTGTTATCCCAGGCTGACTTCTCCCCATCTTTCTCAGTCTTGTTCTGGAGGCTTCTGCACTCTGAGTGGGCACTCCTCTGCTAACTGAATGCAGATCTGAAGACCCTGCACTACTTCTGTTAGCCTGGCTAACAGAGTTATGCTCTGAGAACTCCAGTGCTGTCTTCCTGCTCTGTGGGGTGAATGAATTAATATGAGAAGTATACCTAATGACTCATGGGTCCCTCACTTGGAGTTTGCCTGGGACCAAAGGCCTGAGAAAGTCCCAGGCAAATTGGGAGGAGTTGGTCACCCTTCCACAATGAAGTTCAGAGATAAAACTGGGGTAGGAGCTAACTCAAGGCTTCATTCACCACAGCTGGTGGGCACATGTCTGGCCCTGAGCTTTTTAACTGCCTGTGACTTTGGGGATCTCCATTGGGTATTTTTAACCCCATCTTCCCTTTTAATTATATTCACTGAAAGAGCCTGTAGGTTTCTGTTGAGCCTCAATATAGTCCCCAAAGTAAGAAGAAAAATGTTTATAAATTATGATGATTACAATGACAATATGCCTCCCTCTTCTCCAACCCTGTTCCTGCTACTGTCACTTAATCCACTCTGGGGGCTCAGCCCCTACCTCAGACTCCAGGCCTAATCCTCTTTGTAGTCTTGTAGCATTTCAGGGGTTTCAAGCCAGCTTCTCTGGCCTCATGCCTCAGCTTGGTACCTGGGTCTGTGCTTCTTCTCTGCTCTGTACCTTAGACCCTTGACTACGACCCCATTTGTCGATGTACCTGTGTGCCACTCTCTGTCTTGATAAGCCAGCAAGGGTCCAGTGCCTCCTTGAATGGCATGTGGTGTGTGGATGGGATCCTGGCTCCTCCAGCATCACTGATGTCCTGACCATCTGCCTTGGCCTGCTCTTCAACTCTACTTTCCGGGGTCTGGTCCTCACTGAGGCCAAGTAACAGTCCATGAGCCTCCCCAGACCACCTCGCAGGGCCATCCACACAGATAGCACCTCATGAGCTTTGGAGAAAGGTACCGCTCCAGGCACATAAATTACAAAAGGGTGCCGTTTCTTGGATAACCAAGTAGAATAAAGCAGCCTTTCCTCACGCAGCCTGTAAAGCACAGGGCCTGGCTCACAGAGCCCTGGTTAGGTCTTAACTTCTGCTATCACCCCCTCAGCTGGGATATGACTTACACAGTCACACTGAGCTCTCCTGCTAGCACTACTGACTGACTATCTCAGCTGTCACCAGGGCCTAGCATAGTAACATACTTGCTTGTTTGGATAGATTTTGTCTCATCACCAAGCACTGAACTTGACCTGAATTTGCTCCTTGTCCACCCTTCTCCCATCTCCTTCATCTTTTAGGTCACTCGTAGTTAGGGTCTCATTGTTAACATGACGGTGTAAAAACAGTAATGCTACAGCCTGTAAAAACCTAGGTAGATAACGTAATTGCATAACATTTACACATTCTATCAAATACTATAACAAAATTCAACTTTACTATAATGAAACATAATACCCGTTGGTTATAGTGCTTTGTTACATTTGATTAATGCTGGTCTCTGTATAGATTTTCTAGTTCTTTCTACTCTTTCTTTCCAAAAGATGTTTACCTCAGTATAATACTGTTTTCTCTTTCCAAAGAGGGTTGAGGGTTCTTAGATAGAAGGGAGTTTCCTAATATAATTTTGATTTCAGAGCTATACCAGAATTTATTGTTTCAGACTTCCCTGTGAAAAAGATGAGGGTTTGACCTTGACTGCCTAAATAGCAGTCGTTTCTGAAAAGTAAAATCAGCAGAAGAGGATAGGACAAAGATGCTATGGTCTAATAAGTCAACTCTCCCAAAGCTGGGAGGCAGGTGGCCACAAGAAAACTCACTTAGAATAGGCGCAGAGAAAAGCCTAGAGAAGAGAACCATCATTTGGACAAGTTGAATCACATTACACTGAACTTTTAAAAAGTTATTTAGGCAAAGAGAATCCTTTTCTTACTTGGAATTGTAGCCTTTGAAAGTTTAATTCAGTCCAAGTTTCCCTTATAGGACATACAATTACCACACACTCTGAGCTCGCCATGAAGCCCTACATGCTATTTATGAAAACAAGTTGAATTTTATTTTGTGACAAGGGACAGATTCCTTTCATAGCTCTATCACATTTAAGGCACTTAGTGATCTGGGGAGCACCGCTGTTTTTACAATGTTACTTTCCACAGTTAAAACAAATGTATACAATAAATAGGGTATAGAATACATAAATATTTAAGAAATAATCTTAGTGTAACCATTGGATATGTGTTATGTGGTACACATGTCTAAATACATATGCATTAAGAAACAATGAATAAATACATATGTAAAATTGAGACAGAATTAAAGTTTTATCAAAATGGTTACACATAATGCTTCGGTTTAGAAAATGCCAGTTTCTTTGAAAGGCCTTCATACAGTCATGTCTGTGCTAAGATTAAAGCCTGAATTATTATAATTATTTTTTCTTCAGCTACCAAAAATACTTCTATAAACAAACAATTTCTCTAGTGTGCCTTTCCTCCTTAGAGTATTTTGTAAATGATGAAAAAATTTGGAGAGAAAACCTTATCTACATTCACAAATCCCAGAGAGGGTTGAATTTTCCAGTCATGATAAATGGGATGAAGTCCATCAATTAATTGTATGATCGCTTCTTATGCCTCCAATTGTCCTCTAGACAACTTCCTGTAATGCTAATCACCAGCCCAGTACAAATAATAATTCATGTTTGAAACTTGCTCAAGTTTTTATAGTATTACTGCCTGGTGTATTCACATGAAACACACTTCCTAGGAAGCATGGTAGTGTGTAAAAAGTAGCTTACTTACTTGTGTTTATTTTCTGGAGTGAAATATGCTTTTCTAGCTGTCTTCTAAGCTTCACCTCTGCTCCATACTTTCCAGTGGTCCCGTTGTCAGCCAGAATGAAGTGGGAATGCATGCTGTTGAGAACAGTCAGCTTGCTCATGGGATTGGACATGGTCTGATATGGTCGGACGACCTGCATGATTTTAAAAGGAAGAGGCAGAAGTCAGAGAAAAGAAAGCAAAGTATAAAAAGGAGAGCCAGAGAGAGGAAGAGAGTGAGAAGAAAAATCAATTATTCCTACAGGGAAAGTATAGTCTACGTCATCTTCCTAATACTGGTTTGGGTAGAAGCAAGATTTATGGCAAATGTTCTATTTAAAGCAAGATTATGCTTAAAGAATTATGTATTTATTTATTTACTGAAGTCAGACAGAAACTAGAGTTTGTATTTTCCTTGTAATAAAAAACTGGCATGGGAATAGTAAGTTCACTATGAAGTTGATCTTCTATTTGCTGATGGACTAGAAATCATTTTTACATTTAGTTATTTTGTTTCTTTCTCTTCTTCTTTATGTCCAAACTCTACCAGGCACATCAGAGCAATCATGCTGGAGAATGGTGGGTGCTGGAGATGATCTTTCTGT
The DNA here is from genome assembly GCA_004027555.1 of Craseonycteris thonglongyai. Lineage (NCBI taxonomy): Eukaryota > Metazoa > Chordata > Mammalia > Chiroptera > Craseonycteridae > Craseonycteris > Craseonycteris thonglongyai. The sequence goes on from PVKE010017463.1 coordinate 24,792, forward strand.
CAAGCCCATTCAATAATCTGAAATCCTGTTATTTAAAATCAACACTGTACTTATTAGATACCTTATTTAAATGGAAATGTTCAATAACTGCCTCATGAGACACATATGAATCAGGCTCAAAATGATCATCACTGTCTTATTTTTAATTTCATGGTGATTTACACTAGGCAAAACAGAATAATTCTTAGTGTGGTTCTTTAGATCGTTTTTGTAATTTTTAAAAAAGATTTATTTTTTATTGTTTTTTTTTTAAGATTTATTTTTATTGTTTTTTGACAGAGAGACAGAGACAGAGACAGAGACATAGAAGGGGGAGGGCCCAGAGCGGTCTCCATAGTTGTACATCATTGGTTTTTCCACATGGTTTCATTCAACAGGTGGGCGCGGGGCTGCACAGGGCAGGAACTGGGCCGGTGAGAACCAAACTGGGGGCACACCCCAGTTCAGCACATGGGTCCACAGGCCTGGGCTGGGATTCGATCCTCGGTCCCTGGGGCTGCAAAGTGAGCGCTTAACCCACTGAGCCATCCCGGCTTCCCCTTTTATTGTTTTTTGACAGAGAGAGAGAGAGAACCTAGAATAGTATCCATAGTTGCACATCATTAGTTTTCTATGTAGTTTTATTCTATAGGTGCACGCAGGGCCACACAGGGCAGGAACCTGCTGGGGACCTCCCCTATGGGAAGCATGCTGGGGCGGAAGCTGAATTGGGGGCCTCCTACATAGGAGGCTCACCTTGGTGAGAACCAAACTGGGGACGCACCACAGTTTGGCTTATGGGTCCTCATAGGTTAGGACCGGGGTTTGATCCTCAGACCCCAGGGCTGAAAGATGAGTGTTCAACACACTGAGCAATCTCAGCATCCCCTAGATTTTGGACACATTATCATTTTTCTTCCAACAATTCCTGCAAGGTAGATATTGCTATGTTTATTTCATGGATGAAGAAACAGGTAAAGTAGGTTTTCCAAAAGTTCACTACACACAGAACCAGAATTCACACCCAGGAGTGCCTGATTCCGAATGTATGCTTTTTCTCCATTCCTATACTATAGTAAGACAATGATGGAAACATGATGATGTGTTGGAAATCTGCTCCTAAAATATTTACATAAAACCGTCACTCAAGACTATAAAAAGGAACATTTATTGTCACACAGTTCCAGTACAACTATCCCTGTACTGAATCATTGAAATTGACAAGATGGAAATAAATACTTTCTGTTCCTTTGTGTGATGTGTACATTGACAATGAAGGGGAGATGATCTTGTTAATTTTCAGTATGTAATAACTCTCCCTGAAAAGCTGTAATACGATGGAGTGGTTTGTTAAAGGAATTACAAAAGACTTAGTAAGGACTGTCTTCAATAGGACAGATCTCATAAAAGTCATTTTGTAGACTTAATAGTGATTTTGAAACCCTCCATTTCTATGTGCCTGTCAAACAGAATCTCAATATACAGTGAATGAATGAAAAGCACAATTTAAGACAGGCATGCTGTTGTTCAAAGTTGGAAAAAACAAAACAAAAACCCTCTTTCTCTGAATTGTTTGAAAATTGATCTAATCTAAATTAAAAATGTGTAATTCTGAGATTTTTAAATATCTTTAATTTCTTTTAGTATATGTCCTATTTGTTAATGTAGCATTAATATAACATTAACTCATAGCTTCATTTTACTTGGCTCTTACTGACAAAGGAAACCCATAATAACATTTTGATTATTGTTTCTAGTATCACATGGAACAGTATTCAATTACTCCTTTGTCTAGTTTAGTGAATGAGAGGCCCCCAAATATAGAGACAGTAATTGGCTAACTACATCCTGAGTTCTTTATCAGTAGATGAGTGGGTCAGGTCACTTATTGTTGAATTCCCATTTTGTTGTTACTCACTCATTTTTTATCATAAAATATTCATTCTACAGTAGAGTAGAAGTTAATAAATATTAATGCTTTGCTGAAAGAAGCTTAGCAGAAAGACTTTTTCCTATTATTAAAGAGCCTCTGCATTCTGCTTTTGGACAATAGAAAATGCTTTAGTTACTGTTCTTTCTTTTCTAACAGTAGGCTTCACGCCAAGAAAGCGGAAGACCCAAAGCAGTTCTGTGAGCAACAGGCGACTAGAGTTTCTAGAGGTTAAACTCTGTGACAGTGAACCCAGATCTTTGCTCTAGCTGACATATAAGGATGTGTTTTCTAATTCCTGGGAACCTAATTAAAGAGCATCAGTGAAAATGACATTTTCAAATGAAGAAAGGCATGGACATGATTCTGGGCCAAGCTGATGTACTTACCACAATCTGAGAATAAAAACAGAATTAAGTCCTCAGACTGTATTCTATGTATCTGTTTCCTCCATCACAGGATGCTAAGGACATTGCCTTGTTTTATTGTGAAACATGGCACATCACTTCTTTGGGCGTACTGTACATTTGAATCACTCATGACAAGAAGGTCAAGTTTAGAGTGTCAGTCATGAATTTTAATTTCTTCACATATTGTTTTTCATTTTTTGGCTTTTATGTGAGGTTAAAGTAAAAGTGGTCATGTTTGGCAGAAATTTTGTCTGCAGCATAACAGGGGATGAAAAATCTGAAAATAATTAGAATGTCCTAATTTATTTTTAATCATTATTGGAAGAAGATGTACTGAATCCTGGAATAATTCTGAATATATAAGCCATGGAAATCTGTTTGAATCCCAGTTCCATAAAAGGCTGTGAGAATCTGTGTCTCTGAATTTTAACCTGTAGAAGGGAAATAATAAAACCACTTACCTTAGATAAGATTATTTGCACAAAGTACCTGGCACCATGCCTGGCTCCTAGAGGCAATCTATAAATGTGAATTCTTTCTCAAGCTCTGCTCTATTTCAGCAATTCTTAACTAATTATCCAATTGCCAACTAGTGACCAAAATGAAATTATAGGCGACAAATCACTGACACTTCCTTTACAAAGAATTTAAATTAAGCAATGGAAGTAGAGAAAAACATTAGTAATAAGTTGGCAAAATATGTGAAATGTTTTTTCATTGCTGTGTCCTGCCAAACCATTTAAAAGGGTGATGCAACTATTTGCTGATTAACTACAAAGTAGGAAGTCATTTCCCAAATACTTCATAGGAATGCATTTTGGTCTATCTTGCCTACAAAACCCATTTATTATTCTTTATTGCAAACCTTCCAGCAGTTTATTTTGTTTAAATTACAATTTTGCATATCTACAAAGCATTTGTTGATATTCCTATTATATTTTTGAAATAGTAAAAAAATGCCTTTGTACCACAGGAATGCACATTCATTTTTTCCTCTGACAAAATTTTGGAGATAATGCACTATTTTTATTGTTAAAAGCTCATAAAAGGAAAACATTTTTTGGAAGTGTGTGTGTGCGCGCGCACGCGCACATGAATATTAAGAACACTTGGGAAAAGATCATGACTTGTAGACATATTAGATTACTACGTTTCTCAGCCAGTGTTCCCTGACAGAGTCAAGTCCTAATGACCTATAGCACCCATTGTATGTAATGGATCACCTTCTCTCCTAAGAAAAAACGATGGTCCATGTTATGTACCACTCTTGATAGAATTGCGTAGTCATTCAAATAATATTTGTGTTTCATAATTCAGATAAAGAATCTAGATTGCGAAAGGCTAAATGGCATCTGAAAGGCCTTCAGATCAAGTGATCTTTTGTGATGGGTAAAGACCCAGAAGGGAAATTTGCTTAAAATTGGATTTTAGACAGATAGTACTCCTTGGGCCAGTACACCACTAAGTAATGACATTTTGCCTCTTTCTTGTCCCTCAAGGGTAAATGAAAGGCCTCTTCATTCATTGATCCATTGTACACCACTTTGAACTGGCAGACTGGTAAAATTCTGGCTCCAAGGCCTTTATACCTTGACTTTGAAACAAAGATGCAGTGAAGTGGGAACTGTTTAAGGGGCTAATAGAGATGAAGTTCTCTATATCTTTATATAAGGCATTTGGAGGGTCATTATCACTGCCAGGGAGGGATGGATCTTCCTGACAGCTGAACATCTGGTGCCAGAGGTCTTCCTCTATTTTCCCTAGATGGGCTTAGATTGATCATTTGGGAGCTGAACCAAGACACTTCCTTGAGCTTTCCTAGCAAATACCCGGAATGTTCTGGTCTCACCTAGGAGTACATAGCAGGGAGCCAGGAGTTGTTGGGGTTCTAGTTCTAAGTCCTCTAGTTACTAATTTTTGATCTTGAACACGTCTGAATGCATTCATTTATTTGTTTACTCCATGATTAAGAATGTCTTGAGAAAATAAATGTGATAAGTAATATTGTGCTGGCTTGGAGAGAAATATAATCTCACATCTAGGTAATATCTCATAATAAACAAATATATTTATTGAAAGAAACTTCTTGGATGGTAGCTCTTTCATTTATAACATAGTGAACTTGACTATAATTTCTGGAGGCTTTCTACTTTGAAAATTGAGTCTGGACAGCCTGTGCTAAAGAGTACATTTACTTTTTCCAAGTTAGTGCAGATAAATGGTCTTCCATGTGTGTTGGCTACAAAGAAATGAAGTTCACTTGTGTCCTGGGGTCTCGTCCATTTTGTGGTGCTTTCTGCAGTGCAAGGGCAGTTTGGTCATTGGTGCCTCCTTTTCTGAACAGAATGGAATTGAGCTAAATCAGGTTCAAGTCATCAATTACAGACCTTTTGCCATCCCAGACCTCATTACTGAGTAAGGTGTGTATCAGCATGCCCTAGGCGAGTAGCACAGTAGGGGATGTGTGTCCACAGAGTCATTCTTTCTCTCCCAATAGCACTATAATTTTAATTTAGGCATACAGAAAATGAGCATTCATTGACCACTTACTGTATGCCAGGCACTGAGATCACACTTTTACATAGACTAATCCACTTCATGCTTATTTTATAGGTGAAACTATAGAAGCTCAGAGAAGTGAAGTGTCTTTGCCAAATTTGCCCTACTCGCACTCTTTCCTCTAAACTATGTGTCTATCTTAAATTCCTTTATAGGACAGGAGACATTTAGAGGGAAGACAGGACCCAGCCTGATTTTAAACTTATAAAGGATATGATTTTGCTGCTGGACATTTTTGCCAGTAGTTTAGCTGAGCATTAAAAGTCCTCCTGACAGCTGATCAGATTATTTCCAGATGAGTCCTCTAGAACTGTATCATATACAGAGGTTAGGAAAGGCACCAGCAGGCAGCAAAATGGGGTCTGTGCTTTGGAGAGAGAAAAACAAAGGAATAGGAAAGTTTGCTTAGGATCGAGCATGCATTTCTGGGAAAGAAAAGGGGATCCCGCTGAGAAGTGGGAAGCAAGCTCTGTGTCTGAGATAAAGGAACACCGGGACTGAGAAAATGAAATGGGAAAAGAAAGAAAGGCACTGTGTCCTCATAAGCACAGAGAGGCCTGTGTTAGCAGGGACACTGGCTTATTTCCTATTCAGGCAGCTCAGCTGTAAGTCTAGGTAGAAAGCGGGGTTATATTGAAACCCAGATGCTGCCTCTTAACAAGCAATCCAAACAAGAAAGCAGCAAAGCCAGTGTCCATCTCCAAAAAGGGCCTATATAACTCAGTTACGTGACTCCCACTAAAATCCACGGAATGAATCATTACATCTTTCTATAGCATTTTGAAAAAGTGTCCAACTTGTGGGCTGCAGCGTTGCAACATCCTCACTTCTGGCTTTTGGCTAGAATAAGCTTACCTCTCTATGTCTGGTCCTGAGGGGAACTATGTACCATTCAGGCACAGGGCCTACTGGTCATGGGAAAAGGTCCTTGAGATCTAGAAGGGGTTATGTACCCTAGAAACCACCATGTATTGGTGGAGTAATTTTAAAATATGTTCAAATTCACTGACAATCTTCTCTTAGTCTAGG